>JAAAKO020072825.1:0-23602 GCA_010015015.2 Bolitophila cinerea | reverse complement strand
TAGAATAGAATTTTTTATTTTTTACAATAATATTTAGTTGAAAATGTCATTTTTAAAAGATAAAATTAGGTGTTTTAATGTATATTCGGGCGCACAGCATTCAATTTTCAAAGTCATGATGATTTTAGTGGTAAATCCTTACAAAATTTCAACTAAAAAAAAAATTTAAAAAAATAAAAATAAAAAATAAAACCAATTTTTTAAAAAGATTTTCTAGAGTACTGTGCAGCTCTGCGTTTGTCCGTTTTGTCGCATTTCCATTTCGACACAACTAAACAAAATGCTTCAATTTAAAATCTATGCTCGCGGTTTTTTTTGCTTGATTACATATAATATTACACTTATACTTATATTATTTATGTGTGCGAACAAGTTTTGCGCATTTGTGTGCGTACGTTTTCCTTTTCCATGCGCCAACAACATATTTCCCAGGCAATGAGCGAGCGCGCGCGCGCGGCCCATTCAAAGCGCGAACGTCGTTTCTGCGTGCTTACGCAATATTTGTTGTATTATTGTTATTTAATTATATTTTTTTGAAAAAAAGAAAAATGTATTACTGCGCTGAACATTACGAAATAAACGACACACACACACAAACACACACACCCAAGTTATGCACGCATATATAATATAATACAAATACATATTAGCATATTTGCATGTGTGTGTGTGTGCGGAGCTCGATAAATGGATGTGTTATGCTGCAGTTCTACGGCGAGCGTTATGTTTTGCATATATACGTATAAATAATTGTATATATTTTGTTTGTGTGTGTGTGTGTGAATGGAATTGTTGTGTCTTTGTGCGCGATTTAATGTGCGAGGTTGCGAATATATACGCCAGGCCAGGCCAGGACAGGCCAGGCCAATATATTTATGTGCGGCGCGGCTGCCTGGGCTGCCTGCTTGGTTTTCGAATTAATGGTGTGCCATTATCACGAGTCTCTGTGCATATGATATTGTGAGAGTGTGTGTGTGAGTGTGTGTGTGTGTGTGGCCTTTGCGCGCGCAAAAAATAAAAATTCTTGTGCGAATTTTCGCCGGAAAAACAATTTATTTGAATTTGTGTGAACTTTGCCGTGTCCGAAAGGCTGGGAGTAAGCGTCGCCGCCGCGCCGTTGCGCCACACTATGATGCGGATTTCAGAGATTAGAGATTTTATTTTAAAGTTATTTTATTTAATTAGGAATTATTAAATCATTTTTTTAAATTAAAAAATATATATATTTTTTATTATTTATAATAACTTTTAAAAAAGAAAATAATAAATTTACATTGAATTTGTATAGCTTTTCAGAGTAATTCTTTATGCTAAAATTGATCAACACGTTTTATTTTATTTTAAAATCTTTTTTGAAATTTGTGGGTCTTTAAGAAGTTTCATTGGAAAAGTTAATGATTTTTTACAATAGTAAGGTCTAAGTATTATTTTTGCAATAAATTGATATATAAAAAGCAAGATTAACCGTTTTTGAATTTTAGAGGATGATACAAATTTTAAAAAAGCCTGTTAAAACATGATAGGATTTTTATATATTTTTTTTGCACTATTATCCAAACTTAATCATCTCTACATCTTTTAATTGTTTTATTCCAGTTTTATGTTCTATACATAACATTTAAAATTTACAGAATCACAAATTAAAGTATAGATATAAAAATTAAAAGATACACACATACGGAATTAGGTATATGAAATTGATTTTATCCCATTAGGTATCATTACTTTTTTCAGAATCACAAAAAGAAATTAACTGTGCTGTAATTAAGTGAACAACATATTTAGGATTAACTTATTTGATACTTACTTATTTCAGAATTGAAATTGTGAGATTAATTTCTCGCTGGGCGAAAATTATGTGCGGTGACCCCGAAAATAAAATTTAGCGATGAGCTTTGCCCTTATTTCGACAAAAATTGCCCCCAATCTGATTCATTTTTGGAGAAGAGTGTGTTTAAACTGAAAACGAGAGATTTTGAAATTCGATTTTTAATTCATCAGCAAAGATCCCAAATTATCTAAAATTTGAGATATAAATAACAACATTATAACATATGTGTTAAAATAGACCGTATTTTATAATATTTGTACAAAAATGGTAAATATTTTTAAATACAAATATTAGTAAATTCACGGATTTAAGTGCAAATCAAAAATTCAAATTAAAACAACAAGAAAAACAAGCAAAAACATACATAAACAAACAATTAAATATCATAAATTCAGTTTTCTCAGGAAAAATCAATCAGTGGGTGGGACATATGTGTCCCAAATTATTGAGAGGATGAAGGAAACATCCAAATACAACCAACCGGACTTTTTTTTTGAAAACAAATAAATGATTATCAAAAAATATAATATTTATCAGAGAATGGAAACGAGTAGAATGTCAATGTCAGCTTAGGCCTAATAAAAGATGGAGATATGCTCTATAGTTTTCTGTCTTTGGAATTCCCCTTTAAGCACACTTTACCCAAAAATATGTTTTTTTATGTATTTTATAATATACCTGGAATTCGACTTGTAAGTCTTCAAATAACTAATTCGCATCAAATTAAAAAAAATGGTTTAATCCAAATATTGTTAAAAATTTATTTTTTTGAAACTTAGATCCTAATAGAATGGTATAAATAAGTAAAGTTTTGTTATTTTGATGGACATCTTTAATTTTACCTTTGAAATCTTTTGATCTTGACTACAATTATATGTCATATAGCATAGAACAACCAATAAAAGAGTTACATCTATAGATAATAGATTCTTAAGCAGTTAAGTTAACCCATTAAACTCTACCCAAAGATACCCGTCGTACGAGTTTGCAGGAACTGTATACGGAGTGACTAAATGGCCAAATTAAAAAAAATCTACCCAATAGGGCAAATCGGGTTTTAATCTTAGTACTGCGTATTTAAATACGTTTTTTTTATCAAATCTTTGCCTCTTCTAAATTTTGAATTAAAAACATTTTTTTCCCATTTAAGATTTTTTAAAAATGTTTAAAAAAAAATCTATGATGCAATTCGTCGTTTGTTCCTAAAACATGGTTCTAGGGTTAAACACCAATGATAATAATTATGTATTATTATTATTATATATATTTGTTAATTATGCCATCAGGTCAACGGCCAGAAGCTCCTTCGCTTTCCGTAAAAAACAAGATGGCCGATAGAAAAAAGGCGTAATAAATATTTATTTAACTATGATATTACTTGTTTTTTTTCGGATTTTATAATACTTAATTTTATAACAAATATATTTTGACTGTAAAAAAATGCACTTGAGTGATTTAATTTAAATTTTACTGTTATGGTCACTCAAATTTATTTAAGAGTAAAAATTATCACTCTGGGTGATTTTACCATAAAAATGGTCAATGTTTGTGATGAAAGCGGTGACTAAATGTAATTTATACTGCTAAAATGGTCATACTTTACAATTTTTATTGGTTGGTCATTGTTTGTGATCGTTGCAGCAAAAATGGTCACTCTGTATGATTTGAGCGTATGAATTGTCATTCTTTATAATTTAAATGATCACTGTCTGTAGTTTTTATCGTATAAAATGTTACCTTTTGTGATTTTTACCATACATTTGGTCATTGTTTGCGTTTTTTAAAATTATATTAAAATTAACACTCTACCGTAAAATTGGTTACTTTGTGTGATTTTACTGTTTAAATGGTCTTTCTGATTTTAGCGAAAAAATGGTCACTTTTTATACCGTATAAATGGTCATTATTTGTGATCAATATGGTCACTCTGTGTAATTTTTACCGCAAAAATGGTCACACTTTGTTATTTTTACCTTCAAATTGGTCACTCTTAAGGTTTTTTACTGTAAACATGGTCACTCTTGGCAATTTTTACAATAAAATGGGTCACTTTTTTTACCGTAAAATTAGTCACTTTTTGTGGTTTTTCTTGTAAAATGGTCACTGTCATTGTTTGTAAATAAAATGGTGACTGTCTGTAGTTTTTATTGTAAAAATTGTCACTTATTTGTGTTTTTTTAACGTAAAATTAGATGCTCTGTGTGATTTCGGTGTTAAATTGAACACTCTTTGTGAATTTACCGTACAAATGGTTGATCCATTTGTGTAATTTTTATCATTAAAATGGACTTTCGTTGTTACTTTTACCATAAATTTGGTCACTTATTGTGTTTTCTACCGTAAAATTAGTCACTCTGTGTAATTTTTTAGATAAAATGTCCACTTTGTGTAATTATAGCGTATAAATTGTATTTTTTTTTAAATTTAAATGGTCACTGACTTTAGTTTTATCGTAAAAATGGTCATTCTTCTGTGTTTTTTTTACCGTTACATTGCAACTTCTAATGGGACATCAAAACGGGCGAGATGACACCGCTCTTGTTCAGGCGACCGGTTAGGTTGACAACAACCTTGCCGGACCTGTGATCATTGACGATCTCTTTGGTGTTAAAATGGACACTCTGTCTGATTTTAGCGTACAAATGGTCACTATTTTATACCGTATAAATGGTCATTCTTTGTGATCAAAATTATCCGTCTGTGTAATTTTTACTGTTAAAATGGTAATTTTTTTTACTTTTACCATAAAATGGGTCACTTATTGTGAATTTTTACGGTAAAATAAGTCACTCTGTCAAATTTTACTGTTAAAATGGTCACTCTGTGTGATTTAAGCGTATAAATGGTCACAATCTGGGATTAAAATGGTAACTCTGTGAATTTTAACCGTAAAAATGGTCACTGTTTGTGATTTTTACCATGAAATTAGTCACTTAAAAAATGTTCACCTTGTGTGTTTTACCATTAAATGGTCAATAGGTATTAGTAATAATGTCAAGATAAACCAAAAACCAGTATTTATTTGACATATTTTGGTATAATATAAAACCTGACAAAGACGGTCATTAACCAAACATAAATTAATTACAAAATATATCAAAATGGTAATAACATATATTTTTTAATATTCTCATTTTTGACATAGTACGCCAGCCGCGCCCTCTGCATAAAAAAACAAAACAAATAGTGTGTATATTTCAGCATATTGGCATATTGTACGGCTCTATTGTATTTTAATAGCCTATAACTGTATACTACTTTTCCTTTGTGAAATATGATCACATGCGTGACGTCATCGAATCAGTTCTCACATTACAATAAAACCTTGAAACACGCACGCTCTACACTACACCTCCCTCCCCTCCACCCACACCTCATCACCATGGCGCCCCGTTGCACCGTAAACAAACACACGTTTTTGCCGCCGCAATCACGCCGACGCCGGCACCGCGCCCGTCCGTCGGCTGTATAGATCAGCGTTATAGAAGCGCACGCTCGGGCTAGCCAACTCAAAGACAGTACAGCCCGCGGGGTGGCGAGGCGACCGGCTCATAGAGGCATACGCGCAATTTGTTCCAATAAATTGGATAAAAACAAAATTGTGCGACCGCCTGACGATAAATCTTAATTTGCGTGCGCATGCACGCGGTCTACCTATACGATTATATGTATGTAATATATATATATATATATATGTAATATATGTTACACACACGCGCCGAAATTGCTCATATATGTATATTAAATTTTAACATATATGTACTTTATGCCAATAACATGCGAATATATGCATCTATATATACAATACATAGACATATATATTATAATATATAAAATATTAGTGTCTTGGGCAGACCGGGCGCAGCATTGCGGTGATAAAGGACACGTGCATAGGGGACGCATCGACGACGCGCTCGCATTACCTCACCGCACACACACATACACATCTAAAAATATGTGTCCAATTCATGCACAAATGTGTATTGGCATATTGGCAATATTCAATATTTACTTACGGCAGACTTATTGGACGGAACTTTTATTTATTTTATTATAATATAGTATGCTTATGCTATACTTTACTATATATATATACTATATTCTATACGAACATGGAAAATATATCAACGTGTATGTTCAGTTCATCATATATACATATGCGCGTGAACATTATGTGTATGTGTGTGTGTGCATTGTATATGGACGCCCGTTTATTGAGTTTAAATTTGAATTTATCGGCTTTTCTCTGCACTACACAATAAACTTACTTATAATGCACTATATTTCTATAAAATATGTATATATATATATATATATGAGTGCATTATTCTGTATTTACACAGAAAATTGATTTATCTGTCGAGTGTGTCTGTGTGTGTGTGCGTACGCGTGGCCGCGTTGGGCTCGCGATTCATCTGAGCGCAAGGCGGAAGTTGGCAAAGAAGTTCAGCGTTTATATTGTTGGCACATTTGTATATACATTTACTAACTTTAATGCATATACTATTATAGTATATTTATATTAAACATATACAAACACAATATATATAAATTTTCTGAAGCATATGAACACAAGTGAAGCAAACACATTGATCTAATTTCATTTGTGGCATTAGCGGAACTTTAAGCAAACTGCATATGCAGTTTTGTCATATTTTATACATATTTTATACATATATTCATATTAATAAACCATTAAGGAAATGAGACTTGTTGAAGTCTCCTTAAAGTTTGTGCAAAGATATACACAGAGTGAGATTGTTTTGCCCCGGATGGGCACGAGATAACAAGAGTCGACCGGATTTGCCAGTGATCACAAGTTTATATAAATCTCTTCTGATTCGAATTGAATTCAATTACTTCGAATGGTTTTGAGATTAAATTGATTTATTGGGTTGTAGGGCTTGTAGTCCAGTCAGCGGGGAGAAAAATGGATTTAGCCTTACAAAAAGTGGTGTAGTTTTGATTTTTTGATAAGTTGTTTAGAGGATTATAGGCCCTTTTAAATAATCCAAGTTCTCGACCTTAGTTGGGGGTTTGTTGTGAGCTAAATCTGGAACTTTCGATTAAAAGCACAATTTTGTTTTCTTAAAATAATCGGAAAAATACTTGAAAAATATAAATTTTACTACATTTTTCGTAAATTAGTGTTTTTTCTAAGTCAAATAATAACTAGAGATTGTTCTCAAGAATTCCATTTCAAAAATTCTTTTGAATTCCCGACCAATATATTTTTCCCAAATGTCGAGAAATTCATTACTTCGATTGACAACCTTGGGATTAAAAGCTATTAAAAAAAATAACCATACATTTTTATCCAAATAGAAAAAGTCTTTTTTGCGTCGTCCGATTTCTCACTTTTTGATCAGAAATGACTACCAAAAAAACGTCGATTGACAACCCTTTGATAAAAGTTATTCCTTAATAATTTCGGTGGCCAACTTTACATTTTACAAAAAATTACCGCTAATCATTTTGATTGGCTACAATCGGTAAAAACAGATAATCCGAAACAGGTTTATAGGTGCCAACTTCACGTTAACGCCATCGCCAGGTAGAAACAATGATTTTTTGCAGCATTTGATTGACCATTTTTGGACCAGAAATGACTACCAAAAGACTTTGGTAGACAACCATGGGATAAAAAGTTATTTAAAAAATAATTTTGGTGGCTAACTTTATATTTTCCTCAAAAAAACGTTTTTTTGCGAAAATCGATTGACTACTTTTTGACCAGAAATTATCACTAAAAAACTTCGATTGACAACCATCAAATAAAAGGTGTTGATTGACCACCCTCAGTAAACACAGATATACCGAAACAGGTGTATAGGTGCCAACTTCATGTTTGCACCATCGCCAGATAGAAACAGTGTTTTCTTTCCAACATTCGATTGACCACTTTTTGACCAGAAATGACCAGTAAAAAACTTTGATTGCCAACCTTCGGATATACTTTTTGACCAGAAATTACTACCAAAAAACTTTGATTGACAGCCCTCGAATTAAAAGTTATTTCTAAATAATTTCGGTGGCCAACTTTGCATTTTCCATCAAATAGAAAACCGCGTTTTTTGAGGCAATCGATTGACCACTTTTGGACCACAAATCACCTCTAGTAATTTTGATTGACCAATCTCGGTATAAAGATATCCTAAAAAAGGTCTTATTACCAACTTTACGTTTTCATCTATCATGCATCATCCCAGATAGAAACAGTGTTTTATTTGAATCATTACATTAACCACTTTTTGACCAGAATTAACCACCAAAAGACTTCAATTGACAACCTTCGAATAAAATGGTGTTCCAAAAATAATTTCGGTGGCCAAATTTACATTTTACCCCAAACAGAAAAATAAACGTTTTTTTGCGGCAATCGATTTGCCACTTTTCGACCAAAAAATTGCCTCTAGTTTCGACAACAAATGTAGGGACTTTTATAGTCTACAAGAATGTGGGATATATTTTTCCGTAGTAATAACAGTTGAGGAATACTTTTGAAAAATATATTTTTTGTACCATCAATCCAAGATGTCGGTTAAGCTCACCCGTCCCAAGGTCGAAAACTTGGATTTTTCTATAAGGCCTAAACGTAAACAAAAAATATCAAAAAAATCAGAACTACCCAACCTTCTGCACAAAAATATCCGCCATTGACTGGACTATAAAGTATATTAAATAAACTATATAATTATACCAAGATGATAAAGAAACATATATATACGAGTATAGTAAAAGAACTTAGCGGAAACTTAATGAAACAAGTTGGAACTTTTGCAAGACCATTTCGATATTAATATTATGCTGGGTTTTATGTAATTTAATTAGTATATTATCAAATTGTAATTATTAGGTATTTATAAATTATACAATTATACTAGTAATATACAGCAAAAAAAATATTTGAATATGAAATTTGACAATCGATTATAATTGAGAAAAATGTAAATGGAAATTTTGAGGTTATTATAAAGACTTTTATTGAGGGCATCTATAAATGAAGCACGATTTCAACTCTTAGGTTAAATGTTTACTATAATGTCAACCCTAAATATTTTGGAAAATAATAATTTTAGGCAGATTGATTACGCCTGAGCTAATATTTTTCTAGGAGTAATCAAGCAGACTAAAAGTATATTTTCCAAAATCTTTATGGTTGCCATTAGAGTCAAAAATTAACTTGGATAATTGGATTACGTTGTCAAAATCTAGTTTATTGTCGAAATTTGGAAGCACATCCGAAACAGTTCTACAAAGTCAAAAACAGAGTCGAAATCGGTCTTCATAGTCAAGATATTACTAATCAACCGAAACGAACTACTAAATTTGAATACAGAGAGATCTGAACCGAGACAATAACCTTTTGACTGGATAATTTAGTCGAAAGGTGGCTATAAAATAAAAATATTATTGAATATGTATAATAATAAAAAAAAATAGATTTTTTTCCAGCCAGTTTGGAACGCCTTTTTTTTGGATGAGTCCTACTAAATGATTCTAAATAATGTTTCAAATCTAATTTGGAAGTCCATATTGTCCAAATTGTATAAATCCAATGGTCAATTCTTAAATAAAGTTTGAAAACTGATTTTAAGGCCAAATTGTTTAAATACAATGGTTACTTCTTTCTAGAAAGTCCTCATCCAAATGCAACAGCTACTCTTTGCAAAGTTTGGTGGTTTTGGAAAGTTTGGTGGTCATGTAGTCTCTTTAAATCGCTGCTGCCCACGATCCGATTTAGCCAATCGTTGAGTTTACAATAGTGCAATTCTTAAATGTCCCTGATCCGTCTATTGGTTCATTGCTTTAGTATTTCCGTCAACATCATTTTCACACCGTCATCGTTCCAAAATCAAGCTACCATATTTATCTAAAAATAAATATATAAAAAAATGGACACGTACATAAAAACTGGATATTAATTCAAGCTATTTGCGATTGTCACCGCGGAGCCCGAAACAAATGTTGTTGTTGAATTTCAGGCGACAAAGAAATAATGCTCGAGAGTATGTATTTCTGTTTTTGCATGTTATTGTATCTTGTATGCTGTTTTATCGTAGATATACATATATAAATATATCGTGTATTATGTACATGTGCATACAAACGAGTATGTCAAGGTTCCTGCCATTCATTTCTGTATAGAAATGCACACAATATAGCATTTCAAAATGCACGAGCGCGCGGCAACGCTCAAATGGCAATTGTGGCAATTGTTGTGTGAAGATTGCATTTATCGAAATTATGATCTCTCACCAGCGGTATATTTGTGTACATATAAACCTATGTCATTATTATATGTTTACACAAACGTATGTACGTTTAAATGTTTTATTTGTGTTCAAATCAGCATGCCAAACACACACAGACGTAGAGGTTATTTTTCGAGTTTAAAGTTTAAACGGAATGTGAATATAGGCGGTGATTTTGTGAATAGTTTGATTAAACCTTTTGCGTTGTATTTTAGTTATATACAGTAAACACGCTTCTTAAAGCGAAAATGTTTTAAAAGTGGCGGTTAAATCGTCCAGACCTGTTTTTATTACGTTTTGTGCGAGTAAATAGGTTTCATCTGGACTTATATACAGATCAACACCAAAATTGAGATGTTGTGCAAGGTGACTTTGAATATTTTGTTTGAAACTTAATCACCATAATATACCATCAAATGTAGTCGTTTCTTGAATTGTGATCTTTAATATTAGGTCCTTCCAACCGGAAGAAAGTTTCATTTTTTTTTATTTGGATTTTTTCTTGTAGATCGTTTTTCTGGAGATATATACAGATATACACAAAAATGAGGTTGTTTTTTTGCAAGCTGAATTTATAAATTCAATCACAAAATACATACCAAAAAAACGAAGTCGTATTTTTGAAATGGGATTTTTAGTATTGGTCCTTCGAACCGGATGAATATTGCAATATTTTGTTTTTTTCTTATACATCGATTTAATCTGGATTAACCACAAAATAAAGTTAAAGTGCCTGTAACTATATTGGTCTTTTGCGATGGACTAAATTCAATCACGGGATAAATACCAACCAAAATGAAGTAATTTTTGTTATGTGCTTTTAAATGTTGGTCCTTCAAACCGAATGAAAATTTCATATGTTTATGGTTTTGTTACGTTTTTCTTTTAGATCTAATCTGGAGATATATACAAATATACACAAAAATTGAGTAGTTTTAAGGCCATACGACTTTGAATATATTAGTCCTTATAACTACATGAAATTCAATTACGAGACAGATACCAATAAAACAGAGTTGTTTTTTTGTAATTTGATTTTTAGTATTGGTCCTTCAAACCGGATGGAAATTGAATTATTATGTATTTTCATTTTAGATTGATTTAATCGGAAGATATATCAATATATTAGGTCCTTCGAACAGGATAATTATTGAATTATTGTATTACGACTTTTCTTGTAGATATTATAATTTTTTGATGACATCAACAGCCGAAGCTAACTGACCATTTATTTATAATGTAAAAGAAATAAAAAAAGTAATAGAGTTAATTGTAAACATACATAAATAAATGTATAAGTTTTTTGGGGCATTTAGGTACACGAAATCACTGCAAATCCTCATTATGAAGCCAAGCATGAAATATGTTTATTAATCGACAACTGTTTATCAAAGATAATCCACAAATCTCGAATCTCAGACACTCTTGTTAGGAGATGCATTTTATACAGACATAGAGCCATGCTTATTTATTACTATGGATCTTACTAGTTGATTCGTCATCACTTCGCAAACAAACAATTCGAAGATTAGCTGTATAGCTTGAAGAATAGCTATATCCCTATAATTTGAGACATCACTCCTTGACTCGGACTTAAAAATGGGTGGGATAGAAGACATTTTCCATTGATTTAAAAAAACGCCAGTTGAAAGGGACCGGATGAAAATGAACTGAAGTACTGAAGTGAAGCGGAATCGGCTTCAGCACTTTTCTTCAGAAACAACTTAGTAATCCAATGAGGACATTTGCCCTTAATCATATTGATGATTATAAGTACTTTCAAAACATCACTGTGAGAGAAAACATTGAACCCAGAGCGACACTTTCGAAAACTTCAATTTTTCGAACAGAGAAGATCCACTGTTTTGTTAAAAAAGGTTTCAAACATTTTGCAAATCTCTTCGATGTTAGAGGATTCTCATCGTTAAACCTTATCCAAGAAGGAAAACCCTCATTTTTTATAAAGTAACCACTTATATTTAAGAGTTGTGTGGCCCTAAGCGCCATTTTCAAATCCGCCATTGCTTTTATATTTACTGGTACTAAATAAAAATACTAAATAAAAATACGTTAATTGATTTATTTTTTATGGTTTAAAATAGAATTGGAGGAAAATGATTCGCCTTTTAATTCTGCTCGACCGCAGACAAAATACGGATTTGTGATTATTATCATACGGTTTGAAGGACCATTTTTATGAAAAGAATGTTGAAATGTTGTCGATTACTATCATCAGATTCAAAATATTGCCTTAAAAATGAAATACATGATTTAGTTAAGAAAGGTCATTACTAAACGTGTAGAAAGCATGACTTTGTAATATAAGGTCCTTCGAACCGGATAAAAATAGCATTTTGTGGCAAGTTATTGTATTTTTTTACCTGAACGACGAAATTTGTTTTTTATTAAATATACAAACAGGTCCATTTAAAACAGTCTAAATACGGATTTATTATAATTATCCGGTTGGAAGGACCAAAAATGTTAGATGTTGTTGATAGCTAGTAAACATCAAATCCAAATGTTAGGCCTGAAAATTGAATACATAATTCAGTTGAGAAAGGTCATTAGGTCATTACTAAAAAGGTTAGAAAGCATGTTTTTTTAATATTAGGTCCTTCGAGCCGGATGAAAATTGCATATCTGTGGCAAGTTATAGTATTGCAGTGTCGCAACGAAAAAAAATGTTTTCGTTGAATAGTCGAACACGTCTACGTTCAACAGCCTATAAATACGGATACATCATTATAAACCGGTTGGAAGGACCACCGTTCGAAAGACCATTTTTTGTAGAAAAAACCTTTGAAAAACATATCAAATGTATATTTTAACCATTGCTCAAACTTTATTAAACTACTTTAAAAGACGAACCATAATTGGATATTTGATGACTCTGCTCGATCGAAATTCCATTAGGCAGAGCACACACACACTCACACACACTCACACACCCAGCACCCACGACGTACACTCACTCGAATCGATTATATGCTGCTAACGGTTATTAACGGTCATTTGTAAACTAACATACAAACATAAAAACTAAAAAAAAACCGTCATTCGTCATCCATCACACTTTTAATTACAAAATGTGTCACATACATAACGCATTTATGTCTATAGTAAACACTCAAAGAAATACATACACGCGAGTATATACACAACAAGACGCCATATTATAACATAACCTATAAAATTCCGTTAACGAATTCGCGATCGAGAACGCGCAGTTTGTTTATGTTAAATGCGATGGGCCCGTGCACACACTGTGCATACAAAAGTCCAATTTATGTAATTAAATTTTATATATATCTAATATATATATATATATTCATTATTTGTGAGTGTGTGTGCGATTTTTGCAATAAACAATATTTTATCACGCACATAAATGAATGAGTATTTTATTATATGCGAATTGTTTGTGTTTGGATTTTGTGTGTGTGTGTTTATAAGTATGTCTGTGTGTGTGTGTCTGTGCCTGAAATTGCGTTAACTTGTCACACAGTGCTGTTGATGGTTTTAATTTCTGCGAAAACTAGCACTTAATTGTTATTCATTCATGCAAAGTCTCATTATCAAATTTGCATTGAAGCAGAACGAAGACGGCGACGATGCCGAGCGCCGAGCCGCCGCACAGTGGTTCTTTGCATGGTTATTGTTTTTTTTTTGGTTTTGCGTTTTAAAAGTATATCATGTTTTCTAATAAAAATAATTAAGTATATAAAATAATTATTTCAATAAATATAACGGATTATTTTTTTATAAATTACTGAACTTTGACCAAATAATACGATGGACCGAACGATGCAATTAGCCGAATGATTCTATTGGCCGAATTACGATTGGGCGAATCTCGATTGGCCGAATGATTCGATTGGATGAACCAGGATTGGGATAATGATACGATTGACCCAATTTAAATTGGCCAAATCACGATTGGGGTATGGCTGGTTTTTGCTTAGGTCAATCGGAATTAAGCCAATCGTAGTAAATTCTTTGAACTTTTGAAATTTCATATAATTATATATTATTATTATGTAATACTAAAATTTTGAAAATGTTATACTTAAATTAACGGTTTCTGTCGATTGGCCGATATCCGATTTGCCGAACTTGAAATTGCCGAATCCCGATTGGCCGAACAATAGGTTTGGATACGATTGGCCGAATTACGATTGGCTGAATCACGATTGGCCGAATGATACGATTGGCCGAATGATTAAATTGGCCGAATCAGGATTGGGAAAATGATACGATTGACCCAATTTAAATTGGCCGAATCACGATTGGGGTTTTGCTTGTTTTTGCTTCGGACAATCGGAATTTGGCCAATCGTAGTACATTCTTTAATAAATGTATGTATAACTGTGTATTTGTATATATATCTGTATATATATATATATATATTTATATATCTGTACTTTATTGTGACTATTTATTTTTTACTTTTAATAATATTAATTAATAATTAAACTTTAGTAGCATCTAAATATATGTAAACGTCAACGAAATTCTAAATGCTACCAAAAAAACATTTTTTTTTAAATTTAAATTAAAATAGAATGTACCGAATTTTCTAATAAATATTGATAAGAGGTTTTCGCGTCCAAAAACCACTGTGCGCATCGCCGAGACGCGACAAAAAAGCTTTTGAATGATGTATATATGTATATATATGTATATCTGTATATATATATATATATATATAATATGCGCGCAATCCGCGTACTACTTAAGCGGTATTCTGTCCGCGAATCGTCTGTGGCATCGCTTACAACTGTAAATTGTAAATAAACACTTAGTATAGAAATGTAGACACTGCAAACATAATAATTTAATATAAGTATTATATGTACTTCATTCAAAGTGTGCTATATTCGAAGCTTGCACTTATACTGTATACGGCTTTTATATATAGTATATATATATTTAAAATATATACATAAATACAGCTGCGTGCATTTTTGCGCGACGCGACTTCGACGTAACGGTAGCGATGCGTCCGCGCGCGCGCTGGTCAAATATCCAGCAAAAGCGTGCGCGTCTAAGATATGCGGCTAAGATTATAAATGTTGCCGGAGAGCGCGTGTGTTGTGTCTATATTTATATGTGCAATTATATTATATTCGTGAATTGAGTACGAATTGCATTATAAATTTGTTATTCTGCCATCAGAAGCAGATAAACAGACTTATTCGCATTCGCACTCGAATTCGCATTCGCATTCGTGTGATTGGGATTGGGTTTGAGATTGGGATTGGAATTGGGATGTTTGTGTGTATGTGTCTGCTGTTTGTGTGCGTTACGAAATGCGATATTGTGCCGCACGAATAAAATATGCAACATAAGACGTACGCAGCGCGCGCACACGTGTTTCGCATCGCAATTGAGAACAAAAATAACAACAACAACGTCGACATCAAATCAAGCCTCAAAACAACTGGTTTTGAATATATACGCGAGTATATATTCGTATATACTTATTATTATTAATTATTTATACAACCGTAAGCTAAAAGGGTATATAAGCTTGCCGTGTGAAATGCGCGAGCTCGCGTGGGCGAAAGTCAGCGGTGCAGTCATATACATACACACACAGACTCAGTGTAAATAAGTATATATATATACAATATCCGCTGTGCGGGATCAATACTGGATGTCTCAGCCAGTTTTCGTTGCGATAAGATGATTAGCTGCAAAGAGTGCAAGCGTGAGCAAGGCACAGTGATTTGAAAGTTTTTTTTTGTTTTTGTTTTTTTGTTAATACACAGAACTCGTTTCTAAAGGAATGGACTTTCTTGAAATAATCGCAGTGAAACTTAAACTGCGGGCGTTAATTTCTGGTTTTCACTGCTCTTTTAGATGCATCATTTAAATGCTTCTGTAGAATTACTTTTCGTTTCACTGCGTACGTAATTGAAGAACGTGGAAAATTTAAAATAGTAATTTTTGGAAATCATATTGTCACATAGGAATCGCCTGAAGAATGATTCTTTGACAGAAGCTTGAAATTGTGTGTAAAAAGATCTTTTACCTTTATTTCTAATGCAAAACTGGCCAATACTGTATATTCTACGCTTCTATCTAAAAAAAACAAAGATAAAAAACATGCAAAAAACAAGCAAAAATCAAGCCGCCCGTTATTTTAATCAAGTGCCATCTTTTGCATTGTTTATTGTATAGAAATTATTTAAAAGTCAAGTGTAGTCGCATCACCAAAATAATGCATTCTTCTCCCATAAATTTGTTATTAAGAATGCACTGCTAAGTGTGCATTCTTCTCAAGTGCCCAACGGACCACGAAAAAGTGATTCTGAGGGCCCCGAACCGTATAACAGCTTTAAAACTGCATTTCTGAATAATGCTCGTCGATAGTAGCTTTTGTACTACATTAAAAATGATGCACCTTTATATAGCATTAGGCGATGCTCCTCGATAGTAGCTTTATTACTACATTTAAAATGCTGACCTTTATATTGAAAAAATCGATGTTGCTTTAGGAGCTGCTCTATAGTAGCTTTAGTACTGCTTTAAAATGCTGCACCTTTATAAAGCATTAGGCAATAATGGTTTATAAGATTTACTCTATAGTAGCTTTAGTACTGCATTAAAAAATGGTGCACCTTTAAAGAATTAGACGATTTTGATTTTTAAGTCCTGCTCGATGGACCTTTCGATATAATTAGTACCTTATTTATAAATGGTGAAACTTTATATAAGCATTATGCGATGATGCCAAAAGCAACATAGAAATAAACAAGTAAAAATAAGCAAAATAAAATAATAAAAGGCTATGAATTTGGCGTACTCCAAAGAATTCAATTTTATGCAACTCAATATTAAAAATCAGCCCCAAATAATTGAAAAACACGCTCGACAAAATAAAAAAAAATGTGCTCCATAAAATAAAAAAAAAACTAAATAATTAAAAATCGTGCACCAGAAAATAAAAAGTGCTGAATAAATTTTACACCAGATAATTAAAAAAATATCCACCTCATAATTTCATTTTGTGCACCACATTTAAATAATTTGTTCAATTATAAGGTGTACTTTTTTTTGTATGTTTAATTGCAGTATTATTTTTTGTTGTCCACACTTTTTATTAGGTGGACAATATTTATTTGAGTTGAACACTTTTTATATTTAAAATGACTTTTTTTGTTGGGATTCAATTTATGTGCATTTTTTGAGGTACACGTTTTAAAAAGAGAAAGTTTTTTTTGAGGAACAGACATATTTTTTAAGTGGACAATATTCTTTTGGGCTGTACACTTTTTTTTTAAAAAGGATTTTTTAGGTGAACAATTGTGGTTCTCTAAGATTTTTTTGCGGTGCACACTTTTTTAAGAAGTTCTTATTTTGAAGTGCACCCTTTTTGAGGTGCACGATTTATTTCGTGCTATAATAAAATAGCAAGAACAAACTAAAAAAAACCTATCAAAATAACAAAAATGGGCATAAAACTAAGAAGAAAATGTGCTAAAAAAAGCAAAAATGCAAAAAATGCTTATAAAAAATAAGGCATACAAAAAAATGCTAAAAAACAAGCTAAAGAAGAAGTAAAATGTAATAAAAAAAAAATAACAAGAAAAATGGACATAAAACTGGGAGAAACATATGCTATAAAAAACAAGCAAAAAATCCAAAAAAACTAGCTTATAAAGAATAAAAAACAAGCAAAAGAAGAAGTAAAAAGCAATCAAAAAAGGATAACAAACAAAATTGGCAAAAACTAAGAAGAACATATGCTATAAAAACAAGCAAAGTAGCCAAAAAACAAGCTAAGAAAAAAACAAGCTAACAAAAAATAAAAAAAATGCAAAAGGCAATCAAAAGAGCTTAAATCAAAAAAAATAAGTACAAGTTGTAAAAGCATATATATGGCTTTATTTAGATTAAGAATCTATATATATATATATATAATAGCTTTCCGGCTTTTGTTTAGCTGATACAGCTAACTAATTTATAGTTACACTTTGATGTAACACTAACAGCTAAACATTGACTTTTAAAAATGTTTTTTCACTTAATTTTCGTTCTTTTAATAATCCTAATTTAGAAATAAAGAAAGTTCAGCAAAAAAAATACTATTTGATTATTTGAATAATTAGCTAAATCTAAGATGTATTCTTTTATT
Organism: Bolitophila cinerea; assembly: GCA_010015015.2. Lineage (NCBI taxonomy): Eukaryota > Metazoa > Arthropoda > Insecta > Diptera > Mycetophilidae > Bolitophila > Bolitophila cinerea. The sequence goes on along the minus strand of JAAAKO020072825.1, from coordinate 5,373 downwards.
ATTATTAAGCTGAAATAGCCGAAAACCTTTTGCAAAATAGAGCAAAGCAAAGTTTCGGCTATTCGAGCTATTTATTTGCTGTAGAAGCAAAAAAAAGATTCCAACTTTTGTTTTAATGGCAACTTTACTTTACTTTAGGGCTACAACTTAGCTGTTACAGGAAATACAATATTTTTCTATTAAAAAAACCTTTTATTGTTTTGTAACTGATAACTAAAAGATTGCTTTTAGAAATACCTTAAATAAATTTGTATATACCCTAACAATAGAAGAATTTTATTTGTTTTTTTGGTGATATACATAAATACATTTTATATTGTCATAAATGAAATATTATTAATATAATATATTTACCAATCATAAATACAGCATTAACTAGATTACTAATTATTTTTTTCTCTTTCAGGTATGTTCATCACAATATTGGATAGATCCTTTCGTCAAATTTCGGTTCTATACGTATAGATTATTAATAAGGTAGGCTGATTGAAATCAAATTTCGAATAGGCTCACATCAATGACTTTGGAAATAGGATTACGCATTTAATTGATTCAGATTTTAATTTGAGAGCTACCTTTGTTTAGGTAGCAAAAAATTTTTTTCTGACACCAATGTATACGACATTTTTTTAAATACTAGGGCTCAAATAGTAAAAAACTTAAAAACATAACTGCGAAAATATTTTTTTAACTTTTGATAAAAATGAAGTGTTCCTAATAATCTTTTTGAACACAAATATTACATTGGTGTCAGAAATATCTTCTTGTTTTTATCAAATCAATATTCGAGATCTATAAACTCATATTTGCAGTATAATTTAACCTTTAACCAGTTGAAGTTAGGACAAAGGAAATAATTGTATTTTATGTAATTTTAAATACATTTTTTTAATTGTATTTCGTACATCTTTACGTTTCTAAAAATATATCGGCCTATGAAACATAATTGTATTAAATTTCGTTTTTTTAAGCTCTTTTAAAGAGAGATATATTTTTAAACTGTATTTTTTATTAAATTCAAATCCAAATTCAAATTCAAATTAAGATTTCTTTTCAAACCTTTTTTTGAACTATGCATATGGATGTACTGTCCTCAGCTATTCAAACAAATGTATCCATTTTTTTAAATCAATTACTGCCCAAAAATCAACCATCAAAGCGAATAATTGAGAAAGCTATCAAGTGGCTGAATTGAATAATTCATACCTTCGTCTAAAAATACAATCTCGTATCGGCGAGAAAAAAAAACACTCACCGAGGCGCGCACTAATTATAGATTAAACTATGCTACAATACCTTTAATCTGTGTTATTAATCACAAACTCGGGCTTAACACTTCCGAAATTACATATTCTCCGCATAAAGATATATAAAGAACCATAGGCTAATTGCTCTTTGCTGCCGTCGCACGTTCGCTCGCAAAAGGTCTTTCGTTTGCATCGTTGGCGCTGCCAAGACGTTTACACTCGTGGTCAAGACTCAAGACGAAAAAATAGAAAGCATGAATAAATTTCGCCGTGTAATGCTCACTCAATTACACTTTTAAATCTTGTGTATATGATGTACACGAGTGGAAGATTGTAGTACTGCGATATTGTTATTATTTTCGTTTTGTATATGTATAAAGTGGACATTTCGAGTGAAGAAGACGTTTGCGCTGTATTCAAATTTCAGACAATTTAAAAGTGACTTAGAGAGAAGGTAAATTATGCTGCCTTCCTTGTATAGTAAAATTAATGTAGCTACTCGCACGAGCTATAACACACATTCACTAGCCATCATCTATTACATGAACATTGAACAGCGCTCAAATAAAATACTTATTACCTTTTAAGTTGTATCTGCGCAATACACAAGTGTCTGTGCTTTAATAACACTCTGGCATTTTTCATTATATATTAAAATGATGCAATGGCGGCGGCGCTCGAGTAGTAAATAACTATATGTGTGCTTGTGTTTGTGTGTGTGTGTGCGTCTCTGACTCGTCGAGAAAACAACATTCTAGGAATTATCCGCGCCTTGCAATTACTATCTCGCAAGAATCTGACGTTTTTTTGTATAGAGCTGCATGCTCAGAGTCGCACAGTGGGCGTATCTGCATTTTTTGCTTGTTTTTTAAAGTACCAACTAATAAAGATGGCCTAAAAATGGCCGACAGACAACATTTATTTTCATTTTTTTATTTAAAAGCACAAATACAAATAATAAAAAAAAAACATTTTTCCTCTAAGTGTAGTATTTCTCAAAGTTTATTTATAAAAGTTTTTTTAAATTTTTATTGCCAACGGCATATTTGCATATTTCTTACTGCACAGTCCAAAAATTATTAATTCTTTTAATTTTTTTTTAGATACTGTCAAAACAATATTTTTCATTTTTAAATATCCATCAAGAGACTTAGTTTTTTATAATTTAAATAAAAAAACTCATAATATACACAGAGAAAAATATCTATAATCATGTTTTTTCAATAAATCATAATTTACCTAATCTTGAAAATACTTTTATTGCCATATATTTTCTCGTATATTATGAAAATATGTTTATTTATCTTCTGTAAAATATTTGGAAGTAATTTTGCCCATTTAAAACATCGTGTTTTTTTGAAAAACCCAACAAACAACAACAAACAGTTAGAATTTCTTATGGAAATTTGCTAACTTTTCCAAAAGTAAACTATATTACAGTTAAAAATTGTAAAAAAACAGCAAATAACCTAAATTTAAAAAATATATTTATCAAAAATGTATTTTGTTTTTTTTTTTATTTTGGCCGTACGACTTTCTGCCAACGGACTTTTGCCAAAAATATTAATTCTATATTTTTTTGATAAAAAAATGCAATTAATCAATTATTTTTAACATTTAACCAGAAATAAAAAAGGTTTTGGCAAAAAGGCTACTTTGAACATCAAAACAAAAAAAAAAAAAAATATCTGATAATAAAATCATTTTTGTATTTTTTTTTTAGAGGAGATAATTTAAAAAAAAACTTTTCTGCTTATTTTGTTAAGAATTCCTGCAATTAAAGAATTTTAAAGAGTTTTAAAAAAGATTTCAATTCTTTCGTCTGTACTTCACTCAATGTCCAGACTGATCATTTTTACCGTAAAAATGGTCACGTTGTGATTTTACAAGTAAAAATGGTCACGTTTTGATTGTTACCGTAAAAATGGTCACGTTGTGATTTTTAATGTAAAAATGGTGACGTTTGAATTTTTACCGTAAAAATGGACAAGTTGTGATTTTTACCGTTAAAATGGTCACGTTGTGATTATTACCGTATAAATGGTCAAGTTGTGATTTTTACCGTAAAAATGGTCACGTTGCGATTTTTACCAGTAAAAATGGTCACGTTGTGATTTTTACTAGTAAAAATGGTCACGTTTTATTTTTTACAGTAAAAATTGTCACGTTGTGATTTTTACCGTAAAAATGGTGACGTTGTGATTTTTACCGTAAAAATGGTGACGTTGTGATTTTTACCGTAAAAATGGTCATTTTGTGATTTAAACCTTAAAAATGGTCACGTTGTAATTTTTACAGTCAAAATTTTCATGTTTTATATTTTTCAAATATTTTTGAAAAAATATAAATATATAGGTTTTTATTAGGCATTTTATAAGCTACCACTCCCAAAATGTTCATTAAAAAATACTATATTTTCCTCAAACAAATTATAAGCCAGAAAAACCATTTTCCCCCTACCGTGCGCCGGCACGTTAATTTCAAAGCTTCTGACTAACTATTCTGCCTCATACTTAAGTAAATGAGAAAAATGAATGAACACAAGACAAATGCCAGTACCTCTAAGCATACACGTAATTGTGCGAATAATAAACAGTCTCTTGGCACGGATAAGTGTATACATGACGCGCCGAGCGGGCGCGCGCTCGACTGTCCATCCGCTTATATTTACTGTGCGGGGAGGGCGCGCGGAGGGTGCGCTGTGTGCGCATAAGATCGCGAGCGCATATTAGCGTTAGTGCGTCTCGAGTGTCTCGGGCACACCTTTTTATAGTCGTCCTCTACATACACATAGCGCATTATAAGCACCCCGTGCTCGACTCTCGTCCCTTAAATCAACCTTGCCTCTCGGAAATTGCTTGAGCCTGGGATTATATATATTCTGTGTGTGTGTGTGTGCAATTTACACGTGGCAGACGGCTGCCCTCTATTCATCGAATTAACTTGTCGAAATTGTATATATACTTTAGTCTTTGCTGGGCATATATAAATATTTAGCACACACACACACTCAAATTATACCTAGGTATGTATTTTTACCTGTGCGGTAAGCTGCACGAGTTCTTGTATGTATGGCTGTGTGTTTGTATAGGCTTATGTATACACACCATAATTGTGGTTGTTTTACGACGTTTGTACATGTACACACATTTATCCAACGTCTTATGTGTGTGCACGACGGGCGGCACGCACGGATCGGCTATGCGGCAAGGCGGTCGGTGCGGCGCGGTGTGATGCGACGCAGCGCGGCGTGAGAGACGTCATGTACAAATAGACGAGAACGCTTAATACGACGCTATCGTCATCGCAAGAAAAGATATATAATTCTCGGCGAGCATATTTTAACATAAATTCAAAATAAATACACACACACACACTCACAAAAATTATATTATCGTTTATTATATTTTTGTCCATTATTTATTTATGCTTTTATGAGCACACACACACACACACATAGACGTATATACGATATTATGTAGGCTATGTTAGAGCAGACGCTACACACAGGCCCATTGTTCTGAGCTCGCGAAGCACGTATACCTTAGAAGTGCTTAACCGAGTATCTCAAAATCATCTTATAGCATTTGCATTTACGTTCTACATTATGTGTATGTATATAAATAAGCGCATATATATATATATATATATACACACACACAGACGCAACCAGCACAATGTTTTTTTACGCTTGATTACCGACGAACGCTCGCAGGTGAAAGCAACAACAGGTTAGACGAGTTTGGTGCGGTTATAATGGTGTGCCTCTCGTTCTTCAGCATACGCTCGTTTATGCTAGCGTATATATGCAGGAGATTTTGTACCTGTATGTGTTTATATATATATATATATATATATATATATCGTCATCGTCAGTATGTATGATTGTATATAACAACCGAGTGTCAAACTGATGGTTTGCCGCTTGCGAGAGTTTAGATTATATAGTGGTATGGGTGTATGCATGTGTGCGTGTGTACCTGAACACGAACATGCTATCGAGATGAAATGCGGCTGCTGCTGGTCCCTCTGAAACGTTCGCGACGAGCTCCATACCACGCGGTTAGGGCATCGCTGGCCGTGTGTCGTGTATACCTGTGCCACAATCTCTTCGTCCGCACATGGT
>JAAAKO020072714.1:4372-23616 GCA_010015015.2 Bolitophila cinerea | reverse complement strand
GGTTTGGTATGCGGTATCCTCACGGGTTACTGGCCGACTAAACAAGCACCTGCATCGGTTGGGCTACTCAGATAGCCCAACCTGCAGGTGCGGGTGACCGCGCATGACATCCTCAGATGCCAAGTTTTCACTACTAAAAGATCCCCTTTGACTCGCTCCGCCTTCTTTCTCTTAGTAAGATTTCGGAGTTCGTCAAGAGATCGGGTAGGTTCCCGGAGAGAAACACAATGGGCCCACTAAGTGGAATACGTGCGGGACCTTTCTCTTCGAGACGGTTCCTCCTTCCAATCATTATCATGATGTGTGTTTAAATAGAAATATAAATAAAATAAAATATATTTAATAATGACAGAGAGAAACTAACATATATCCAAACTAGCCCAAAATTGTCATCGGTTCATTATCAGTTTATTACATACATTTTGTTACCAAATAAATAATTGTTGTCAAGAAAAACAGTTTGTTAAAAAAAAAAATTTTTTTTGACAAAACAAAATTTTTATGCCAAATAAAAAACATTTTTTGTACATACATTTTTGATAAGTTTTGGTGACATTTTTGCATTTTTCCGGGTATACATTTGTTGGACTTTTTTTGTTCCTTTTTATTTTAGGGTAAACATTTTTTTTGTTAAAAATATATATTGTTTTTTTTTGTTTACACTTTATTGTTAGCCAAAGCATGGTAAATTAAATTTATGTGTGATAAAACTGTGTTAGGTTTTCTGTATTTTAATGTTTTATGGGATTATGATAAGGGCAATATAAACACATGCATACAAAATACAATGTAATATATTAAAACACAATATATTCATATGTAAATACTCAATGGAGAACGCGATGGATATGCGTTTGCGCGTGGGCACTTGAATCTTGAGCAACGCACGTTCTGTATTATTGAAGTGAAATGGTAGCTTCGAAAAATATTAATGTAACATCATTTTGATGATAAATGTACAGTACCAACATATAAAGTGTATGGGCGCAGTCACAGACAATGGTCCAACTGATTGGATGGATGGAAAATACTCAGACATATTTCCAAATTATAATAAATAAACACTTGAATTTCTCATTACACATTGAATGATATTATTATACATTTAAATACTGTGTGGACCGGGGACCGCCTCTGAACATAATAAAGGAAAAATCGAAAAAGCTCTTTTCAGCGCATGTTATTGCAAGAAAACAATTAAATCCGAAATACCAAAATTCTAAAGATATATAACACTCAAAAGCTGTCACCCGCGCCATATATTATATTTATAAACGAATATTTTTATACATATTCTATTGAAGCCGAGAACAAAATGTCGTTCCAGAAATCCTCGTATGTGTATAAATAATAAGAATGTGCGAGCCTACGCAAACATTAGAAATCTAATGAAAATATCTCCGTCGAGCCGGAGCATTCAGATGACAATTTATTGTTACTGCGTGACAAAATCATAACCACACCATCCAACCAGAGAAAAGACATACGCTAAATATAATATTATAATATATACTCAAACGCATGCACCTTCTCACGCACTTTTTCTCTATATTTTCTTTCCATAAATTATGTAAACATTTACACAGGCTTAAATAATGTGCGCACGAAATGATGGAATTAACTTTAAAATCTTTATGAATTCATAATACGCTCTTTTGTTGTACAAAGAATATGGATAATTTTCCTTGGTTTTTTTCATCTTCTCTTTTCTCTCTTGTTGTTGGTGGATTTGGCGAGCAGTGCGGGAGAAAATATGCACAAGTCACGCGCGCGACATATTCATAATTTACCTGTCACATTTCTTTGTTTTGTTTACATTTATATCTATATATTTTGTGGTGACAGGTACACACTGTTTAAATTGTACGTTTCAAAAATTTCCCGAAATAGTTTCCAATTATTTGGTTATGATCCGTTGAAAGTTGATAAAATAAAATAAATATATATATAAAAAAATCATATATATTAAATCACCTTTAAATTAATCTGATAATTTGTATATATTATACGAGTAGCCAAAAAAATGGTAGTCCAAAACAGAAGCCCTTCAAAAGGTCCAATTGGTCAACCGTCGTTCACATTGCATTATTCGCACATTCTATATGAGTACACGGATCTTAAAGAATTTCTTTAACTGTAATGTGGCTAAATAACTCTATGCGGTCAATCGCATTATCCTTTTCACACTTTTCACGCCTATACGCCCGCCCGCACGCACGCAGTATACAAAAAAAATACCTATATAGTCCTATATATATATATATATAGGTACATAATTTAGAGAATTTGCAAGTCAATGTTTGTATTTCATTTGTCAATGTTTATCCACCTGACACCTACTTGAATATGTCAGAAATGTTCAATTGTTATATTATGTATGCGCACCTTCGTCGTCGTTGTCTTCGTCATCTTCACGTATTCGCCGTCGCGTTGTGTACACATACAGATTCTCACTAAAGGACAATAATTATATGGGACGCCTGGATTTTAGCACGTACGTGTGCAGCACTGTTCTGCTGTGGACACATGAGCTTTTATGTGGTTATGTAAATTTTGGAACCTATTTATAAAAAACCTCAGCTATAAGAAAGAAAAAATAAAACAAGGTGCATGGATTCACACGCATAATTTTTTCGCACCCGTATTAACATTTTAAACTTTTGCGTATTTAGTTTTATTAAATTTTGATGTATTTTTTAGATTTTATTATAATATGTTTTATATTACCCGCATCATTATGTTATCCTGTACCTATCATATTTTCCTTAATTCAGATTTAATATTTTGTTTACAATAAAAAAAATATCAAATTAAAAAAAAGGTTGCATAAAGTTGAATATTTATTTAGTATTATATTAGTTTATATTTATGTACCATTTATACTGTTTATATAGTTTTTGTCTAATAGTCTTTTTGAAACTATTTTTCTAGTCATTAATTAAACAATATCTTTTTTCATTACTTCATTTTCTTTATATTTAATAATTCTAAAATTTTAACTTTACGTAGACTATTTGTTTGTATTAAAAGTACTCAGTGGAAATAATACGAATGGTCATGGAGACCGGCCATTTTTTGCTCGGCGGTTTAAAATTTCCCGCGGGTAGCCGTTGATCGCTGATTTTTACCGTCACTTTTTGTTGTGCACTCCACTGCGTGAAGCCAGCGGTGGGGCTCACACACACAATCACAAAACTACGCAAATTTGATCGGACATTCGTTTCCATGGAGAAATGTCACTAAGACGCTTCTATATATATATATTTCTATAGGTGAAAGCCGCATCAATTATTTGAAAACATTTTTTTTTTAGTTTAATGGTGCGTCAACACGCTTGATTATAAAAACCATATACTTTTTGAAAAAACTTTAATACAAATAATAACATTTAATTTTTTTTTTTTTTATTACGGTTTGGGGAACAATCAAGATGGCGGATTAAATTATATTGCCGACCGCCATTTTTTTCAGCGCAATCTCAGTATCACTTGAAAACTGAAATTCAGGGCGAACTCAGTACTCATTAGGCGAAACGTCATAACCAAAATCCACATTATTTGTGACATTTTTTTCAGCTGAACATTCAGCTGCGGAATTTCAGTTTTGATTTCAGCTCAAACTTAGTACTAGGCTCAACAGTGCATATTTTCTTATAAAATACTGTACTTTTTCTTACACAAAAATTAATTATGTTTTTTTTAAACGCCTAATTCATTTCTTTACGACTTTGTCAATAAGTGTTTCTACATAAAAAAAAATACGTTTATATTATCATTTAATTTAAAATAAATAAAACCCAAACATTTCTATTTCCATTTAGAGATTATGAAAGTACATTTGTATAAATAGTATCCTTAACTTTATTAAGACTTTATATAGTAAATGTATTAAAAAAATCATAATTTTTTATGTTTAGAAGGTTTAGAGGATTTATGAAACTTTTTTTAAATTTATGTAATTTGAAGATTTTTTAACTTTATAATATTATGATAACCACTTGTTTTTTACTATTTTAAGATTTTAAATTAATATTTTAAGGTTAAAGCATTTTTGAAAATTTTAGTGCATATTTTCAAGATATTTTGTATTATTTTTTTAAATAAAATTTAACATATGCTGGGACACATTTTAAATTTATTATATTCAAACGTATATCGCTATCATTTGACAATATAAAACGCATAAAATAAAATTAATTAAGAAAAAACTAATTGTATGTTTTTTTTTTATTTATTTTTATTAAAGTTTTAACTAAATAAAAAATAAAAATATATTGATGGAATATTTACATTTTACCAGTCATAAGAAGGAAAATTGTTAAACCGGTATTTTAAAAAAAATTAAGATTTTTGAATAATCTATGAAGTTATCAGACAAAATAAAAACTTATTAAAATCCTCCGCTTTTCTTTGTTATAACTTTCAAACCATTGATGTGATTAAAAAATTATTTAAAGAAAAGTTGTAGAAAAAAAAATCTACAACTTTGTAAGTAATTACTATTCCATAAAATGTATAAAAAACAATATATTTTTAAAACAGTTTTTGACCGATATTATCCATATTCCGTGTTTAAAAATATATTTCTTACATATATCGCGCATTTTACCTAGTTTTTTTCTTTCATATTTAATGTGTTTTAGAACTATTTGAGTAATACTCTCCTCCCTCTACCACAGCAACCTGAAAATGCGCAGTCCAATGCCAATCCAAGTATAATAGCAAACATATTAGCTAAATATATAGCAGATGTTTAGACATAACTCTTCATTAAATATGCAATACTAAATATCTTCATTAAAATCTATGACATAACACATTAGAAACATTAAAATAAAACAGTCTTCTTCGCAGAAAATTCGCACATCTGAAAACGACCTAGACAAACACTGTGTCTTCTCTCTTATAATTATTAAAATAATATTTATAAAAAAACTAGACATGACAATGTTGAAGAAGAGACGTCCGATGCTGCGCACAAAGTATAAGATAATATATTCTCTTAGACAACATATAAAAGAGTATGCGTGCAAGCGAACACTACCGGCTGATGTCTCAAGCGATCTTATGCGCGCCTCGTCATCAGTTTTGTGTCGCAGAGGGTTTTCTTTTTTTACTAAAACTAATAAATAAAGTGCGTGCGGAATGTTTTTGTGGCCGTCATCGAAATCAATATTTGTTTCGGATTTCAACAAAAGTTTATATGTATGTATGTTATGTGTTAGAATATGTATTGTATATATGTATATTTATTCTTAGTCTGGTCTGTGTTGTGTTCGTTGGATCGAAATAACCGATATACACTTTTGCATTGTTGGCGCGGCATGGAAAATGTGCGTGTTTATTTTATTAAGCGCCAAAGAAAATAAATGTCAATTTGAAACGGTTACAGTCATAGATATGACATATAGTGTCGCTTGTAAGCTATATTATATTGAATAAACTTATTAGTGAAGATATAGTACACATGGAAACTCGTCATCATACTAAATTTCGGAATTAAATGTGACTTTACGTGTATATGCGTGTTTGTTTGTTTGTTTGTATACGATTAATAGTACATTCAAGTAAAATTGTCATTTCTGTATATGTTTTAAATTCTGCAGTTAATTAATTGCTTAAATTTGAAATTGTTAGAGGACGTTAAAAATTATATATATATATATATATATATATACATTTAATAATGGGATCCCTATCGTGTTTCTTCGGAAGAATGGTATACTTTTTAATATTTCTAAGGGATGAATTTATTTCTACTACCGACGAAGAGGATTTTCTCTTTTAAGTATGAAATGTCATCTGGGATAGTCAGGCCCGAGGGAACATTCTGCTGGATCCGGCGATTTGTGAGTATTAAAGTTCGGCCCTGGAAGTCGACACAATTAATCTATTACAATTATGTACGGTGTTTATACATTTACCGTTGCATACATCAAATCTATAAAATAGTGTTTTGTGATACTAAAAAAACACCCAAATAGTCTATATATACTAAAAGACAACCGAGGAACATTTATACAAATATTTTGCATTATTATCGTATCATAAAATTAAAACAATTATAATATGTAGGTCGTTATTCGTCAAACACAAAATTTTTCAACAACAATAACAACTTAGAACAAAAACAACTATAACAAGATAAACTAAAGTAAATTTTATAATTTTATATTTTGAATTTATTTATAAATAACTTATTATGTATATCAATTTGCAGGATTTTAAAGCTACACAGCAATAAATTGTAATTAAAATATTGAAGAATATTTGTTTATTGTGCACGCTGAAAACATAGTTTTCGCTCTAATTCCACGGATTGAGGGCCAGGGATTTTTAATGAAAACTAGAATTTAATAACATCTTAAATACTGAAGACGGTGGATTTAGAAAGTACCATTATTTTCGAAGAAGACGAATTCAAAAGAAAATCTTTTCTGATAATTGTTGATTGTGATCTTGAGATACAAAAAATGTGAGGTAGAAAACAAAAATATACGAAAAATTTAGAATATTTTTTTAAGGTAGAGTCTGGGCATGGACATTGTCATTTTTATTTTAGTCGGAGTCGGTATAAATAAAACGACTCCGACTCCTACCAATAATGAACGACTTTACCGACTCCGACCTTACAGCTCTACAGCTCAACTGTAAAATAATCAACATTGCTTTATTAATTTTTGAAATTAGGTTAATTGCTAGAATAAAATAAGACTAATTTTCTATATACATTTTTTAAATAAATTCGGAAAGTTTTTAAATACTTCACCTTCACCAACAATAATATTATATTATACACCCCTATTGTAATTGTTGAATTTTATCAACACTACACAAAACATTATTTAAATGTTAGCACTAGCTTTTATAAAAACACAATAAAAGCATAAGTTGGAACACTCATTTAAATTAAAAATAAGCATTCCTTGAAATATGACATACAATATTCCCCAAAAACAGATATACATTTACAAAAAAATAATCCCATATACAACGTGAAAATGGAGTCACGGTCTTTTGCTCGTGGCAAATCTAAATCATTATCTTTGCTATACAAAAAAAGTAGTCATAAGACAAGAATTGACATTTTAGACAAGCAACCGGAAAAACCCCTATCGATGATAGTGGAAACGGCACAATCCTACCAGAGTAACAACGATAGCGGTTCTATTTTGGGAATACAATGGAATCAAGAAAAACCGAGACCATGGGATCCGTATGAAGAAGGCGATTATGGTATTGCCGACTGTGAAGAGCCGAATGAGTTAAACTTTCTTGGAGGTCTTGGTCCAAATATAGGTCATCCTCGGTCAAAAATACACATTCGACGTCCAACAACCATTCAAAAGATCTATAATATGCGTACACGTAATCAACCGGTATTTACGTTCACTGAGAATCCTAAAACGGCAAACAATGTACCCGTCAAGAAAGTACAGGTCTTGCATACTGATGTAAAGCTTATTTCGGATACAGTTACCAAGATTCGACTAGCGCAAAATGTAGAAACACCTCCACCGTCAGAATGTTCCTTTGACAAAACAGAAGTATATTTAATATGTAATATAATTTTAATTATTATTTATTAATAGACATAAATATTATAATCAGATTTTCGATGAAGAAAATCCGCTTGGCATGGACTACCAAGGTCTAGATCATAAAGAAACATATCGTGCAGACGAGCAGGAATTCCAGAACCGTCGAGAATACTTAATACAAAGACGACACGTTGGCAAGACGCTTATAATTAAGAACACACCTGCCGAAGAAGACGAAAAGGAACGTCAAAAAAAGTATGGATTACCAGACTACTACAACCTAGATGCTTTGGTAGATGTTGACAAAGACATTCACACAAGATCTATTGTCCCACCAGACTGGATGCAATCATTCACAGTTCCTGACGATAAATGCGATCCCAAGTTTGCTCGACCCATACCCGAAGCTATACCATTCGTGCCGTCTGCCACAATTCTAGCTAATCTGTACAGGACAACCAACAAAAATGCCAACATTGATCGTCAGAATTTCGAGCTTGATCGGCGCCACCAAACGATCGTTGCATTGTACAAACGCAAAAGAGAAAAACTAGAAAAACACAAAAAAGAACAGAAAAAAATAGATAAAATTGCTGCTGAAAATCTTGTTGTGGATGTGGGCAAACGAGACTTTGAGGATTACTTTAAGGATGAGTACGCAAAAATTTTGAAAACATTTGACACGCTTCCGAAAGTGTACAAAGAGAAAAAGTATCCGCACACGTTGCGTGAGACAAAGTGTCTGGAGCGCATCATGGAACGGACTAAGCGAGAGATTCTCGATAAAAAACGTATCAAAGCGGAGCTGCTGCACAGCCATAACAATCATGTTAGCTTGGCCGAGAAGGACATCTTTGACGAGAACGACATAAGTTTGAGTGAACAGTCCACCGACGACGAGGATGGCATAATTGTGGGACAGAAAACGATGAGCAAATACAATGTTCGAGGATTTCACAATAAACTTTGCGAGGAGCCACGTGGAAAAATAGATGTAATGCATAAGTCAAAGCTGGATCGACCACCACGAACATGTGCCACACGGAAGGAATGGTTTAACGAGCTAGCACCACCCCCAGTCATCGGTAATGTGATCTTCAAAAATAATGTTTCTTCTCTGCCCTGCACAGCACTGCCCACTGATGATAACTACGTGTTGTTTCAACAGGAACAATTCTTGCCAAAACCAATCGAGATTAGTCCCATACGGGATGTTATCGAAAATCGTCAGGAAGAACCGCGAATCATTGATCTAAAAGAGCCCAAAATCAAGAAGAAAAAGTATTTGAAAGTAAAACAATTCAATCTGACCGGATATCTGTTTGGCAGCACAAAGCGTTCACGAGACAAGGACTCGAAGTACGGAATTGGTAATAATAAGTATGGTGTTGCCTTTGAAATGATCGAAAAATGTGACTCTTTCTTTGAGCGAAAGAGAAAGCGTCAGAAAGTAATGCGTTACAATCGAATGCGTTCTCTGGGCATACCAATTATAAATCCATTTGTAAGTCAGCGCAGTAAATCTGATACAGATTCAGATTCAGACTGGTTGCCCGACAAAGATGAGATTTATGATAAAGAGCTAAAAGATGTTAAACTCAATAGTTCAGTTACAAATATGCGAGCACCAATGTGCCGAGAGTCAACGCTGCGTCATCATCCCAGAAGAGTGCGTCAATTATCTGTAGCTAATTTGGATCCTCTGGAACGGAAAAAGAAGACAGACACACAAGCATCGCGCCCACGAAGTAGCGCATCTATGAATTCAAAATCGTCTTCTTCTGTTATATCTACCGTGGACAGTAGAGATCCGTACAATGTACCCAGAATAAGTCGCCTGACCCAAGACCATGTGCATCAACCAAACTTAGAAACTAAAGCTACGGACTTTACCAATTTCCTTAATACACGTCATCATCATATGCATTATAATCACACCCAGCACAAAGTGGTGTACGTGAAATACCAACCAAAGATTCCAAAGTTTAGTCTGCCCCCTGGCAAAAAAGAAACGATTCAAATGAGAAAACCTTTTCAGAATGCCAAGCCAAATGCTTTGCGTCCAGCTGACAGTAATCTTGCGTTGCCTCGGGTTAGGCCTGTACCGGCTATTCAAGGCCATATGGAAGATGGTTAGTTTGGTATATGTAAATAAATAGATATTACTATAATTACTTGATGATTTTTTTCTATAGGAAAAACACCGCAATCTCTAGTAGAATCAGCAGGCTTCAAAAAGTATGCTTGCCCGCTTCCATCTACATTTCCATTTAGGTCCAGAACAGCCATATCACTAAACGATGAAAAATATAAATTCATTGAAGTGCTCAAGAACAAGAACGAGATGTCAAAGCAACAAATGGGACGTGTCGAAGAGTTAGAGGAGTGGTTTATTGACAAGAACAAGTACCTACAGCAATTGTACGATGAGGCACATAGTATCAAGTCATGTGATAGTTCTGCAGTTAGTTCAGACTGTACAAACTTTACGAATGACAGTGGCAGTTGTCTACTGATCCAAGGTGTCAAGGTGCCATGTGATTTTATTCGTAAATCTCATGTTCCATTTGAAGAGATCAATAGGTGCCGAGTGCGAGCGAAAAAATTGAAAATGCGTGATGAATACTATGAACCATACTACAAAATGCCATTTGCCGGTCAGAGCATGGAAATGCGACAACTTACTCAGCCTAAGGACAAGTTCTTCACAAGTAGTGTTCGTTCAAGATTCGGTATACGGAATAGATTACACGTTCCGATGCCACGATTTGCTGAGGATCATATTGGCACGAAACAGGCCAAGTTCATTTCACAATTGGCCACGGAATGGGATGAGTACTATCAAAGCGAAATACTAAGCCGACCGAGAGTACGAAAGTTTCAACCACGGTCGTATTTTCACTTGGCTCGGGAATCACTTCGGATGAAGTTTGAATCACATTATATACAGGAGCACATCACTGAACAGGCTGTGGTACATGAAAAGGAAATAAAGTTTGCACAGGAGGTTGAGCAGTTCCGTGATGTTTGCAATCCGTTATTTGTCCAATGGGAAGAGACATACTATCGTCGGTACATGCGGAAAATGCAAGACTTGAAGCCACTGTATGAGATTAGCGATGAATTAAAAAAGAAACACCGATTATTAAAGGATAACCTCATCAAGCTAGATATGCAGATAATCTATACGGAAGATGATTGGCGTAGGCGAGCAATTTTACAAAACTTTCACTATTTGCTAAAAGAGCAAAAGTGGCGTGAAAAGTATGACTGGATTCATAAAAACTCTGATGGAACCTTGGAGAACTTTCGCAAGTCTATCGTTAATCGATCAACGACAAATGTGCGCCAGCGTGACAAGGACAGTGCATGGGCTGTCAAAGAATTTTACGATAAGTTCTTTGAGAAGAAAGACCGTAACGTTTTAATAGTGTTTCCTGACACAAAATCTTTTCTGGACGGAATTCTGAAACTAAAAATGATGTCATTTCGTTGTTTGCTTGAGCTGCACTTCACTATTTGGATTCTGACTTATCTAGAACATTCCTATAATTCGTTCAAGACCTGGTCAGACAATTATATTTCAAAGCAGACCAAGTATGTAAAGGGTCGCTGTATGAAGAAGTACTTTGTGGAGGATCGAGTTACGGAACTTAAGAGTAACGGACATGCTTACCTGAATGAACCATTACAAGCAGCCGTGTCGAATAAGATACTTCGTATTTTGACGCCATTGTGTGAGACTCTTTTCTTACACATTATTTCAGAAAATGTGCAGAGCAACATGAAGGAAGGAGCAAATGTATTGGATAAGTTTACGATGATCGTAAACCATATAATGAATTTATTTGGTAAGTACTTTTATTTACAAAAAAAAAAATTATTTATGTTTTTTGTTAAGAACAACTTGACAATTTGCCGCTAAAATTTCGAGTTGCTTCCGAGCGACAAGTCAAGATAAAAAGATCGTTTAACAAACGCCAGGCAAAGAGATCGTGTGCCTTGGAGATGCGCATCCATCATGTTGTGCAACAGATGAAGAAAAACCTTGAGCCACCGTACAAACAACCAAAACGTGTTGGAAAACTGCCACGATCTTATTTGCCGATTCGAAAGCACGTTTATAAAGAAAACCGAGTAAAAATGACCGATGTGCAAAAGCTGTTTTACAAGGCATTCACTCATTTGGAGCCTGAGCAAATGTTGTACCAGAGTCCCGAGGACTTGGTCATACTGAACACATTACAGGACAACTGCATTCCCTTTTACTTTGATTACTTCTTGAAGCAGCATGACTACTATCCGTCATACGATTTTAAGACAGAGATCGAGATAAATGAAGGACCCGAAATGAATAGATTCGCGTACCGCGATGTGCTGGACGCCGTGGTTGAGAATCTGCATCGCTGGGAACAGCGCAAAGAAGCGCAGATCTATGCAGATATCCGACGCACCTGGCATCTTTATTTAGAGGGTTCGACTATTTGATTCCAGATAAGATTTGATAAAATTCGTTAATTTCAATAAATATTTTCAAATTTTGGTTTCAAATGAAATTAGTATATATAGTCTAAAAATGATTTATTTAATACTATTGCTTGTTAATAGAATAAATCTTCCATCACTTAAATAATTTACCAAAGATATTTGGGGTTATTCTTCATCATTTTACAATGTTCAAAGATTTTTTTCGGACCTAACTTTTAAAAATAATAATAAGTATGAAAACGTACTATAGATCTTGCTTCGAAAAACATGAGTTTCAAGAAATTTGGTATTCGAGAATTTTTCATGAATTGGAACTATTTTCATTTTTTTTTAGATTTGTAAAGCTTTGGTATATATTATTTATAAATGAATTACAATGTACAGTATGTATGTGTGTATATGTGTGTGTAATTGAACTGCAATAATAATTAGTGTGTGTTACCAGAGTGTACAATATCGATTATAGATAAATCATATTTCAACAGAGAAGCGTAGTTTTGAGAAGACTTTGATTCGAGGTATTATTGTACTGCTTTTTTGTACTGAGCTACGAACTGGTCTCCTGTGTGATGATAGAACCAAGTAAACGTTAGTTACTTATTATCTAGGTTTTTTATCCACAGTTGCCAATACCGGTTCGTTATATACGAGACTGTTTGCCTAGGTAGCTGCAACATTCGCTCCACAAGCTCCGTCCGCCGCGCCGCTTGTATCGGGTACTTAAATTCAAACATCCCTTGACATGCTTTTGATACCAAAATGTTATCTCTTTATTTATGAACAATGCATTGAATTAATGACATGGCTGTCGTGGTTCTACAATTCTACCTCTTTCGTAGAAGTTATTTTTCCGTATTGTGGTAGACTTTAGAAGCTCATTCGCTCGGACATCTTCTCTGGATTATAAAAAGTATCTGGGACCTGCACTCCAAAGTTGTTTTAATGAGAAAAACTCTTTTACTGAGAGTGCTGGTTTTACTCCGAAAGGAAGTCGCTCGTATTGAAACAGCCCTTGGCGGGTGTTTATGGTCAGAAGCTGCTTTGCTTTCTCGTCTAACTGGATCTGTAAGTACGCGTCAGCAAAATCAATTTTAGAGAAAATTTTACCTATGGTGAGAATGGTGAATATTTCCTCGGGCAGTGGCAATGGATACTAATGCGACTCTAAAGCATCATTTAAACCGGTAGAGTAGTCACCACCAATGCGAAATGTAACTATAGGTGCTGCCCAGGATGAGTAATTAACTCTGCTGATTACACTGTTTTTTTTTCGAGCCGAGAAAGTTCCACAAGGTGTAGAGATGCGTATGGCACTGGACGTTTAGGTCGAAAAACTGCGTTGGAGTTGGGTTTAATATATAGCGTGGCCTTTGTCTGTGTAGAGAGGCCGAGAGATTTTAAGAAAACCTCAGGATAAGCCTGTCATAGCTCTGTGATAATCGATGTGTGATTAGTTGCTGAAATTGATGGAAAATATTTCTGAAGCGTCAATGTATTACATACGGCGTTCAGTGGGACAGACCATATAGTCCCAACATGTTAATCCAATCAATGCCGAACAGATTTAGACCATGAATTGACGAAACATAGCATGTCGATGTTGTTGTTACGCCATTTAATTCAATTGTAGCTGGAAACTGTAGAATTAGGTTCAGCTTGCCTCCTGATGCGTTTTCGGCTGAATGTGCTGGAACTGAACCTTGGGTTCTTTCCAGGTAGATTCTGAGATGATGCTGATGTCGGATGCGGTGTCCACTTGAAGTTTGATTCGCTAGTCATTAAGCAAGACTGTAACAAACTTCCGTTGTGACGCGTAATCCATTTTGGATACCATACACACGCTGTTAGTTTTGGCGGAACTGTGTTTTTTAGGAACAGCTGGTGGACGATCACATGCGCTCGAACTGAATCCTTCCTTCCTTCCTTCACCACACAACCAGCACGGGTATTTTGGTGTTTTTGTAGGGTGTCAGGAATTTACCTTTTAAAAATAACATAATTGTGAATTTTACGCGACATAAAAATATTTTAGTGCTTATCATACCCGTAATTATCATATTTTTAGTTTCTCTGATGAGAAAACCATTCAAGTAATTTATATTACAAAGAACAAGCAAAGTGCCCTTTGCATATGTGAACTTTGCATTTACACGATTAACATATTCGCGCCATTCACTGTAACGGTATCGGAAAAATTGACCTCACATGGGTGATTCGGCAAAATATAGTTCGCAACAGTAAACTCCGTCCACTAAGAATGCGTCTTCGAAGCGCTCATACCAGTCATCGAATGTAAGGTTATTTTCCGGGTCATACACAAATTCACAAATTGTTGCTGCTAATGAGTCCATCGTTGCTTTAGACACTTTATCATCTTTTGCTCTGACATTTTGCGGAAGTCCCAAAAGACAAACTTGGTTGAGAAATTGTTCAAAGAAAATTGCTTGTTGGTTAAGCAAAGCCTGAATTTTTGCTGACACTTTCTTGAAGTTCTCAAAACACAGTCACGAACATAGCCACTAACTCAGCACTAATATACAATTTCACTGAATTCTTAAAAAAAATATATTTCATTCTCGTCGCCAGAAATGTTATGTTCCCGAAAGTTCAATAAGGATACGGGGACTCGATAACATAATATAATATAATAGATTTAAAATAGGTATAGTGTATATAAGGTGTGTGTACTCGACGACGGTCACAATTCATCTGCCGGTCGAGTACGGAAATAATAATTAATACAATAAAGGATACCGTATATGAATATATGTATAATACGGTATCTACATATTCAATAGGATGGATCGAAAACACCCAACAGGAGATGAAGCTCATCCAAGCCATAGTGACAAGCACGGTGATTCTATGCACCGACCGTAAAGACAGGAAGAAAAGCATCCTCATAGCATCATCCTACATGGCGTATGAGGAAGTTGTTCCACTACCGGAGGTCGCGGTCCTTGTTAGTCAAGTGTGCCGTAGAAAGGCGCAGACACACACACGCTCACAACCAACTCTGGGGATGATGGGATACAAATAAGAGTATCCAAACATCAAGACTATTCATAGCTAATGAATGATCAGAACCAACATACGTAGGACCGAACTCCGATAGCGTTATAGATATGACACTTTTTAACGGGGCAGTCATCAGTAAATGGAAGGTGTCTGAGACTGCTTCGCTGTCCGATCACAGGTATATTGTTTTTTCAATACTTCTCAACCCATTAAGAAAGTCCAAACCCTTCAAAAATCCGAATCGTACGGATTGGGAAAAATACGCTAAAATACGATATTCTCAGTATAAACGTACCAGAGCTAACTAACTGGATGGCAAAAGCTTTTAATACAGTCTGTCCACATTCAAGACCTCTAAAGAAGCAGCAACCACCATGGTGAAACAGTAACTTCGAGAGCTTAGGGACAAAACTAAAAAGATTTTTGCAGTCTGGAAACAAATTCGGGACGCAAATAAATATGAAGAATACAAAAACAGTCTCAGAAATTTCAAAAGAGAACAGAGAAGAGCAGTGAGAAACTCATGGCGCTCCTTCTGTAACAATATTTAAAATTCAAATGAGACTGCAAGACTAATACGTATACTCTCGAAAACTAAAGAGGTACCGTCCCAGATCCAAAAAAGTGATGGAAAGTGGACAGAGGATAGAACGGAAATTCTAACTCTTATGCTTGATACACACTTCAGAATTTCAAAAGGTAATCAAATTAGTATTACCGAAGAGGGCAATGCAAAAGTGGTAACAGTGGCTAAAGTTAAGTGGGCGATAATATTATTTGAACCATACAAATCCCCTGGACTAGATGGAATATTTCCTGCAGTACTACAACCAGCAGGACCCTTAGCAATAAACCTTTTAACCGAGATTTTCAGAGCATGTCTCTTCCTAGAATATGTACCCATAAATTGGAGGACATCGAAGGTTGTATTTATACGTAAAGCTGGTAAAATTCAACACTCATCCCCAAAGGATTACAGACCTATTAGTCTAACTTTATTTCTCCTCAAAAGTCTAGAGAGGATACTACAAATATACATCAGAGACAATCTCAATCAATCAATCTCAATCACTTGACAATCTCTTGGTGCGGAAACACAACATGCGTACACAAAAGGTAAGTCTACTTACTCTGCCCTCCAATTGTCAAAACAATTGAAATATCCATGGAATCTAAGCAATACATGCTGGCAATCTTTGCAGACATAGAGGAGATGCCCTTAAGAGACATAAAATAAACACATATATGATAAATGATAAAAGCAGAGTGGAATAACGAAATTATAGTAAGAAAGGCCATTAGGGGAACACCACAGCACCCCTCCTATCTCCACTGTTATGGCTTCTGGTGTTAGATGACCATATACAGGCATAAAGGCCATAGCCTACGCCGACTATATAGTTATACTCGCCTCTGGAATTGATTTAAATACTTTATAAGCGATAACACCACTAAAGCACTAGAAATGATGAGGAAGTGGCCGTACAAAACTTTTTACGAGTTAACCTCTTCAAAATTGAAATTGTACTGTTCACGAAAGAATACAAGATTCCATCATTTGACCCACCGAAGATAGGAGGTACAACACTCCAAATAGGCAAAAAAGCAAAATACCTAGGACTTACTCTGGACAGTAAATTCCTGTGGAGAGAGAACATAGTCGAAAGGACCCGGAAGGCCAACTGTGCACTTTATGCTTGCTAAAAAATGCTAGGCATAAGAGGGGTCTAAAACCAAGATTGGCATAGTGGACGTATACAGTAATTGTAAGACCAATCCCAACTTACGGAGCGCTGGTCTGGTGGCACTTACTATAAAAACGCACATATACACAAATAACAAATTAAAGCTTGATGAACCGTTTATTACTTTTGTTTTAGAAATACAAATTTCTTTAGCTTTAATAAGCCGTCATTACTTTTTGAGAAATTAAAATAGGCTATCCTTTAATATGGCTCTAATGGACCGCACATAACTTAAATTCTTCAATTTTATTTTTTTATAATCAATTTGAATGTTTAATATATATATTTTTAAAAATAAGATATATATTTTCTGAAACTGAATTAAATAATAGTTTATTAAAAATGTATAGCTGAACATTAAAACAAATGTTAAATTTAACTATAATATATCTAAAAAATTCAAGTTACAATATAATAAATTATTTTTATTTTTAAAATCTTTCTATTAAATATTTGAATAATACATGTATCTCTTAATTTTTACATATTACTTTCATTATTTCATAATAAATAAAGAAATTAGAGTACTTACTCGAATCCAGTGTCCATGTTTTCCGATTTATTGCACAAACTAATATTTTAACATTTAAAATATAACTGTTTATTTGTTTTTAGTGCAATCAAAAATATTTCTTAGTGCAGTGAGAGCCCTGTACTCAAATGTTACAAATCAGGATTTTTTTAAAACATATATACTTGTGTGACCATATGGTAACGCTAGCTATAAAGTTTTTACTTTTTATTGAAGTTATTTTTTAAATATAGAAAGGCATATATTTATCATCAATCAAATAAGAATAAGCAGACGAGTAGAGTTATATGGGATCAAAGATCTAGTACTACAATGGATGTGCAGATACGAAAAAAAATGTGTGCTTTTGCGTCTTATTTATTTCCTATATGCATAAGAAAATACATACATATTTAATACGCAAACAAGCACACATGCAAACATTTGTTCGCGTTTGTTCAATTGCATACTAGATTTTTGAGTTACAAACTGAAAAATATGCATGCCTACGTTCTGTATAGCGCTGTCTCATCAACGAAACTTTTCTGCTGTTCCTGTGTTTTATTTATTCAATGGGATTGAGGTTAATATTTAAAAAAAAACTAAAAAAAAATAAAAAATATCTTCGGGTTACAAAAATATAATACTTTTTTTTATTCGTCATTTTTTTTGAGATTTCTAACGGGTCAGAGTTAATTTTTCATATTTTGATTTATACCCTCCCCTAAAAAGCTCAATCAATAACGCTTGCCTGACGTGTTTGCAAAATGAATTCAATTTTATATATTTATAAGTAACTGTTGTTACGATGCGTTTGTATTCAACGATTAGGAATTTGTGTACGTGTATGTGTTTTGTGTTTACAACAGTGTTATACTTTTAAATATAAATATCCGCGGGCTAAACGGGTTCGTCTGCCCAATTCACATCGATTAAACTGGCCACGATCGAGCCTGTTGCGCCACTGGGCACAAAAACATTGTGTTTGTTTCATCTCCATTCAAAAAATATTCCAAAAACGTTTGTGTACACTCACACACGCACACAAACACCGCAAATATTGCATAAAACATTTTATATGTTGTATATTTATAACACATTTTATTATATTGATCGAAATGCCGGCTTGAATAAATTCCCTTCTGTTTATCCATCATGTATAATATAATATCTATATGTTTATCTTTATAACAGTATATACAGTAAGGGTAGGGACACACAAATATTGGAAAAATGGAAAATGGAAAAATTATGTTAACTTGTGGTCAAACATTGTGGAGGCGTAGCGCAACGGTGTTCATGTTTATTTTGTGTGACGGACAATAAAAATACATAAAATAACGATATGCTTTTCTGAATCCGTTGTTGCATACATATATTACATAAACATATAAATAGAATTTGCAAAAAAAGGGTTGTTGAATAAAATAAAGCATAATGTATAATGCATATATACGAGTATATATAATATACATAGAGATATGCTATCCACTCGAATGAGATATTTATGCGATATACATCTCTGTACACAATAAACTCTCTGTGATGTGTTATATTTGAATTTATGTTTATGTATTTAACCAAGACACTATAAATAATTCATGTGTATTGTATTTCTTTGTAGTTGGTCGACTTTTGTTGGACTGCTTTTGATCGAGAGAATGATAGTAGTTTTCATAATATTTTAAACAATTTTAAAATTTCTAAATTTCTTTTTTTGCTTTAACTTTAAAAAAAATACCGATACTTTTATAAAAGAAAGAATTTATGTTTATCTGAAGTACCAAAAAAAGAAGTTGTTTAAATATTTAATATTGTTTTTTTACAGAAACATTTTATTTATGTAGCGATTAAGTGTGAAAGAAGAAAGAAGAAAGAAGAAAGAAGAAAGAAGAAAGAAGAAAGAAGAAAGAAGAAAGAAGAAAGAAGAAAGAAGAAAGAA
>JAAAKO020072603.1:0-23619 GCA_010015015.2 Bolitophila cinerea | reverse complement strand
GAAGAGTGCTGCGCTTGCGCAGCACATGATTGTTGTTGTATACTGAAAATGTTTTGGGGTCTATTTCATGCCGCCCATCATTATAACATACCCGGAATTGCACAGGTTCGAATCCACACAGAGTCAAAAAAGTAACTTTCAATTAAAAAAGGAAACAAATTTCTGTAAAAGAAATAAAAAATTAAAGGTTGGATGTGTAAGTAAAATATATAAAAAAAATATATATTTGATTGTTTTCAGAACCTTTATAGTGACGATTTTAAACATTTAGTAATGCTGTGCAATTCTATAGCAGTATTTAGAAATGCAGCACTAATGTTTTGACTTTATAACAACAATAAAGGCACCTGTAAGTGGCTGTATAGTAACACAAATGTTCTTATCGTGTGGGCCCTTTTAGCTTTATAGTACTATAATAGGAGCTTCATAGGGACACTTATAAATGTTTCAACCTCTCTGATAGAAACATTGAAAATAATAGTATATTAAGATTCATGTTGATATATGAGCCTTATACGGTTTTATGGTTTGTAGGGATAATACCGGTTAACTGTTTTTTGATAAAACTAATTATTATTTCTTCAATTATTTTATTTTTTTAAGAATACGTATAATATTAATATCAAGAATATCAAAATTATTTAAAAAATTATTATCAAGTAGGAGCAAACTAACTTCAATATTTTTTAATGGACGGCATAAAAAAATCCTTCTCTGAGGTGAAAATGGAATGTAAAACGGCAGTTATTTGTATGTTTTCGTATGAAAAACACCAAAAAAACATATAATTAGAAATGGTAAAAAATAAAAGCTCAGGCAATAGCTTAAAAAAAGTTTTCATAGCAGCCTTTGGAAATATCTCTCCTTAAATAGCTTCTCAAAAATCATTTCAAGCAACATTTATTAAATTTAAACCCATTCCGATACCTTATGAAGAATTTTGTGAGGAAAATACGTCCCTAAACAAACAAACAAAAATTTTAAAAAACAAATAATGTTGAAGTGGCGCGGAGCTTTTGTAGAACTGGGTTCTGATGGTAAGATCGAGTAGGACCTAGAACTTTCTTTCCCTAGTCAATAGCCAAGTGTTGTTAATGAAGAAGTTTTCGTTCAGATGGTGTCAATTTTATTATGCTCTTCGTTTTAAACGATGCCTAATGGTCGAAACTGCAGTGGTCAATTCCGTTTAATTTTTTTATTTTTCGGCATTTCTTACCAGTTTTTGTTTTGTTAGTTTTTTCCAGACAAAAAGTTACAATGGCGTTTTTATCTTATTCGAATTTGTGTACTAAAAACGACCGTTGCTGTGAAATAGCTTCTCGAATTTTTTTGAAAGACTCCTCTCCACAAAAACGCTCGTCAGATGAGATAAAACTTGAGGACAATGCTGATTTGAGTTTCAATGTAAGAGGAGTCTTCATTGTTACCCTGGATTTCAAAACCCAGAAGCCAGAAATTAAAATTTTAAAGCCATCAGCTATTGTAAAAGCGATGTATATAAGAAAACACACTTTAAAAATTATCGTTATTTTTAGCCGGTATGCATATAAACATAAAACATATTTTTAAATTTTGAATTATAATTGTATATTCAGAAAACATCCTTAGTGTATCAAGGTTGTTGTTTTTGATATATTTTTGCTTGTTTTAAATACTGATAAGAAATTTACAGGGCTTTTTCTAATTTTTCTGAGAATTCACCGTTTCTTATAGTAAATAAATGGAAAGAAGTTTGTAATAACATCCATTTGCTATTTGACAAGAAAGCTTTATCCTAAACACGTATAAAATCTTATTTCTAAATAGGAACAAGGACTCGGTCTTGTATCAATGTAAACGTGAGTGGATACGGTTTCCATTTAAAAAAAATAAAGTAACACATGCTACAATTATTTTATTGTTAAAAAATATTAATGATTTAAAACACCACCAATAATTGTTCTGACTAATTGCTGATTTCTGGTCAATTCTGGTGATATTAGAAAAAATATATCCTCATCAAAAAAAATAACAAAAAAACGATAAAACAATTTTGCGAGGTTGAAATCATCAGCTCAATACTCTGAATTCGTACAAATTGATTGTGGATTAAACATATTTACAAACAACCAACGTATACCAAATAATAAATTTATCCTTCGAGTGTTCCAACTATATTTATACATTTTTTTTGTAACTACATGCAAATTCGAGGTTTACATGAATCATAAACAAATTCGTCGTCTTGGCAGAAAATAGCATAACCGAAAATAGCATACACATACATAGATATATCTCCATACGCGTTTACTCTCATGGTTTATTGACATTTTAATCGTGCTCTTGCCCACACTATTTTAATGACTTAAGTTAATACCACGCCAAAGTGATTTTATGAAGTCACAATTTTTGCAAAACACACAGGGCCTTGAAAAGTATAGCTTGACCTAAATCCGATACGAAAAAATAGCACAAAATAGCAATATTTGGAGACATTTGGCATATCATTTATATGCGATAGCTGTGGGCATGGTATCAAATATATTCAGAAGTAGTTCAAGGTCAAGGCGCCCATGCAATCGATATTCAAAAGGAACGGGCTTCTAATGAAGATGGATATGTGCCAGTACGAAGAAAAAAAGTAATCTCATATTTACATAAAGACCTTATACGAGTTTATATATTGATTATGCATGCATATATGTTCGGACTCGGCACACACACACGCACACAAAAAATTTAGTACCTAATTTCGAGATAATATACATATAGTTTAAATATATACATATATACCTATAAATGCTATGATATCAAATCTATAATAACAACAATCATAAGCATAAAAATAGAATGTTTTAAAAATGTATTGCACATTTTCTCTTCGAACGTGGCGACGAATATTACTGAAGTTCAATGATACGAGATTCAAAGGAATATATATAAAGAAAAAAACCTATATATGTATTTATTGTATATAATATATGACACTTGAGTTTCAAGGTCATATTTTTTGTAATCCGATCATTGCATACACACACATTTTCGTGTATATTTATAAATGTCTTTTATATTTATTTATGTATATTAACCGTGAGTCAATAAAATCAAAAACACTTGTTGACACAGCATGTTTAACTCAATGAGAGCTCTAGCATATGATGATGTTCATATCATATTTAATCATACATCCAATATTATGTATAATACACAATAAACATATATACATAAAAACATGCTTGCGAGGAGGTATACTCGTATGTATTACACACTTTTCACTATATACCATAATCACTTACAAACTCGCTCAGTTATATCGAGAATGACTTAACAAAAAACACTACCGGTCTTTTGAAGTGTATTATTTACATAATGATATCACATGTTTTCTATTTATCTAAATTTAACAAAAAAATACGAACTCTTTACAGTGTTTTGATAGTATTTACAGTGATGGACAGAAATAAATTATGCATCACTTGTGTTTAATCGATTTTGTACAGAAATTAGGGTTCAAAGTCCAAAATAAAATGAACAGGGTAAAATTTCAATTTTAAAAAATGATTTTATGGTAAATACTTAATAATAATCAAAGAATTCAACAAATAAAGATATGACATTAAATCATCATCAGATAAAAGGCTAAATTTTATTGATCTATGTCAACATAATGTATCAATATTTATCTCTATCAAATGAAAAAAATTTAACTATCCAAAATTATTATATTATAAGATAAGATTATTTATAAAAATATATTATCAAATGTGACGAAATTTTAGCAATATATCAAAAAAAACATTATATTCAAAATGTTATGTTTCAATGAACGAGCAAGATTTTTTCTTATCTAAACAAATTTTTTTGTCGATCTACCAAAAATTTAAAAGGTAAATCCAATCTAAAAAAATATAATAATAATATATCTAACGACAATATATTGACAAAAATGAAAATAAAAATTCATCGCTCTATAAAAAAAAACAATTTCAACTAAGTATTTTAGTTGACTCAACTTGCCAAATATCTAAATATCTAGCTAAAATTATAATGCCACTGCATAATGTTGTATCTTAATTTCATGTTGATCTTAATTAGGTTTAGCTGTAGCAGCCACTAAAAAGTTCTCTCCAAAAACAAATTTTTAAAGTGGTTTTAAATTGGTTTTAGCTTTTACATCAAATTTTAACCTGTTCACTCCCATTTTTTATTTTAAGTAAAAATAGCTCCAAATTGTAAATACTTAGCTGCCAAAGTTTCCATTTATTGTATATCTGTGTAGCCTATAAATAGATTTTCAACAATTTTTCAAAAAAAATTGTGTCTGCAATAAAATAAAAGGTATTTTTATCAATTTATACAAAAGAAAACAGACTTTCAAACTACTACTCAAACTTTGAAATTAGGTACTAAAATTGAAGTTTAAAAGATTATAAAAAAGAAGTGACAGGGTTCTTCGCTGGTTCTAAGGTCCCTGATACACCTGCTGTGCCCGTTCAAAAGAAAGAAAAACCTAGTCCTGTTGTGTCGTCACCACATGCATCGTTCACCGTATAAGTATAAGTATAAAAAAGATTATACCCAAAATTAAACAAAAATGCCGGAAATTTAAGATTTTCAACAATATTGCAGAAAATTTTAGAATACCATAAATCTAGAAACAATAATAAAATGTTTATCAAAATATTTCAATATTTTTAATATTTAGAAATTGCATATCCATCCTATCCTTCAAGAGGGGAGGTCCAAAAAATATTTTTTTTAAATACTTTAAATATGTTTAAAGATCTATCAAAAATGACACTATATATCCAAAATATTTCTTTATAAATGATTTTTTTTAGATTTAACCTAAATAATTTAAAAAAATCCTATATTTAGCAAACACATTAGCATTTAAAAAGACAATTTAAAATTAGACGAATTATATAAAAAAACTAAAATATTTTCATTAATGAAGTCATAATATATGTTAGATTTTTTTCTAGGAATTTGTCATTTGATAACTATTTATTTTTTGAGATAATAAATATTTCTAATGAATTCCATAAAAATGTTTATCGATCTAAACAAGATTTATTAATTTAAAATACAGTCGAAATATTATCTCTAAAATAAACTATTCTCAAATAACAAAATCTTAAAAAAAAACGAAAATGCCAATAGGCCTGTTTTATGAATGTCTTCTGAATGCTTATGCGAAAAATGCTAAAAAGCCTGCTGATTATATCGAGTAATGTTGTTGATGTATTAAAATCATGTATTTTTTCTTCTTGTGGAAGCAAAGCAGCGTTCATCGTTATTCGTTATTTTTTCTTTATATTGTTTTAATTTTATTTTGATTTTTAACCTTTTGAATTGAAACTACGATAAATGGAATATAATTTTTGGGATTATCCAGTTTTAATGGTTGTTATTATTTATAATTGTATCCTTCAAAATGTTATTATAATCTTAAATCAACATAAAAACAAAAACATTATAACTATAAGTACACAACAATAAAAGACACATAAACCAAAAGAAGAATAATTCAAGACTGTCGACACATTTTTTAATATGAACAACTTTTGGCTACCATTTTTTCATTTTTTTTTTTTAATCAGTTTTAATTATGAAAACGATAACAGGATATTTTTCAAATGGCCAGATTTTTTTACATTTTGTCAAGTGTCATTTTACTAATAATTTGGTAATATTGGCATTTTTTAAATTGTTTTAGACCAAAAATTTCGAAAATATTAAAAAAGGACCATTTTGTCAAACTATTTAATTAAAATGCCAATAAGTTTACGTAAAAATTAAATAAATAGGAGTATGCACTAAAGAAAAATTTATGTAATTGTCATTTTGGGTTCAAATGCCGAATGCACAATTTGAAAATTTTAGGACAAAACAAAATTCCATTTTATTAATAATTCCTTCAATTATTCATAAAATGGCATTTTGCAAAACCGTAAAAAATTGTAGAATGGCATTTGACAAAATGACATTCATGAATTAACATATGTAATAAAAGCCATAAACTTTATAATAAAATTAAATAACAAACATTCAATTTTTTAATATTGTTTTCGTTGTTATTTCTTTTCAAAATTGCATCACTTTCGTGATATTTACAAAATGACGTCGCGTCCGTCACTGGTGCCGCACCATCCGTCTGTGAACTTTACTTAAGCCTAAAACGTGGGTGATGCGATAATATTGTTCAATTTAATGTGAGCTCGCTTGTCATACAAAATACAATAACAAAATTAACTTAAAAATATAAAATAAATAACGCACGTTTTAATTCTTTGCCTTCAGGTGAGCATGGTTTACGGCTGAGCAGACAGTCTACGTAATTTCGGACGAGTCGGTCGCTGTTTAGAATCGTGTCCACGTCGATTGTGTTGTATCTGAAATGAGATTAAATAATTTCACTGTTATTCGTGTCGAAGGATATTTAACAAGATAAAAATATATAAATGCAAAATTAAACTAAATTAAACGACAATCAATTGGTAGCTTGTAAATTTCCTAAGAAAAGATAACAACAAGATAAATTTGTATTCAAAATCAATGGGTTATTTGTAAATATTTATACCATTTAATACTATGCAATACATATATGAATAAAGTTTACCTTGTTTTTGTTTACCTCAATAGGAATAAACCCACGTTATTTTTATTTACTCTAAAGAATGGTTAGAGAATTATCTTTAGTTTGATATTTACTAATTCTAAATACCATCTGATCGTTTTGGGTTTAAATGACTACTAGACAATATTGTTTTCAATGTACATTATTAGCGTTTTAAAATATTTTAAAATTAAATCGGTAACTTTATAATATTATAATACAAAATGTTTTACTTATACCTACGAATATGATAAATTTTTTTTGTAATATACAAACGAAAACTTTTATTTTTGGACTTCCCTAATGAATATTCAAACATATTAAATTCATATCCTCTCAACGTTGTTTACTTATACGTATATTAAAATTGTTATGGTCGCGTGTCCGGTGAGTGGTTAACGTACATTGGTCTCCATAGTATATGCATTGGGACATAATAGAGGTAAAATCTATTGCAGAATGACACAACAAAGGCGTTTGTTATCAAATATTATCAAAAATAGTTTTTTGTCATCTCGTAAAACTTGTTAAAACTAAACTTTGACTTTAGGCTTTCACAGTAATGTCGCAAAACAGCTTAAAATTGCTGGTTAATTTTAATTAGTTTAACGGAATAGTTATTTATACCAAACCGTTTATAAGTATATAAAATTTGTATTATTTTATTTTTTATCAATATTAAATTGAATAAATATTATGCATGGATGTTGCACTTGTTTATGCGTAAGGTAATTAATCTTGAATGTTTATGTATTACAAAAACCGATAAACAAAAATCAAAAACAAACGTGAGTCGAAAACTAAAACGCAAAAACACACACGCGTGCACATATTAATATAAATGGGGGCCAATTTAAATAAATTAGCGCTTAATTAAAAAAGATGTCTCTGAAAATATACAGTTGATCTTTATTTATTGATATCTCCATGATATTCTGAGAGAATAAATGAGTAAGTCTATACTGAATCTAAAATTCGTAATTGAGTAAAGATATCGATACGGATTATTGACACAAAAATATTTACTTTGATACAAATCCTCAATATTTTTAATTCTACAAAGGTAACTCCAGGTGCTTTCACTGACGAAGTTCAGCTTTTTATTATAAATAGCATTCGGAAAATAAGCCAGTTCAGTATTCAGAGTATACTTATATAAAGTTTAAGATTCAGACTTTGAAGAAATTATATTGTCAAAATGTGATTGCTACTAACGAAAAGATCGTTTTCCAACTCGGTAGATTAAGTCAATAATTTTAAGTTACTCGGCAGGTGATAGTTTGATCCAAATCATCTAAAAAAAACATACGTAATATGTTTTTGGCGGGCAGATGATTTACGTATCTGCGAATAGGTTCAGCGTAGTTTACTTTACATATTGCTGGGAAAGGTGCGGCAAAAAATACTGTCCACAAACTTGAACCCTGGAAACAGCCTTTTTGCGATAGGCTCGCTTAAAAACTTCAACTAATGAACCGATTTACATGAATCACTCCGCAAATGAAAGGAAATTCTCTTTGCAGACCTATCAGTAAGCGTTTTTATAAAATAAAATACATTTCTAAACAATTTATTTTATACCAAAATTATTTTTGAAATTCAAGCCTTTCGTAGATAAACTGCATCTAACCATACTCATAGATTTGAAATTTCCTTAAAAAAAAATATATTTTATTAGATATTGGTTTTAGCTAAGAAAATATCTTTGACTGTCCGGCTACATCTCCTCTGCTCACATTTTTATGACACCTAATTTTTCAAATAATTTGTTTAATTAAAAATTATAAGTGGTCAATGGTCGTATTTAAAAGTCATTAAACACAAAATTTGGTTTGCTCATTCAGCTAAAAAACTGTCTTTAACGATCATTAGTAGTTAGCACAGTTCAAACGTGACCTCGAAAAAAAGGCGGATTACAAAATTCTCAAAAATAATCTCGAAAAAATATATTGACAAAGCTTAAAATTCTATAAGATGAATGTTTTTTTGGCGTGTTTCATAAAAATTAAAATTTTATATTTTATTTCTAGATTTTCCGTAAACTCCGATTTTTAAAATTGTAAAATAGAATTTAATCAATTGCAATGGCATTCTTACATTCAGATTTGAGATCGAAACGATATTATCCACTATAAATAAAAATCAGGATAATTCCGGGTTATCTAATTGTTTTTATTTTTATACAAATATAACATATAATGTGATCGAGATTCTTAATTCGAGTTTATTATTTTTAAACTTACAAAATCATCAGTAGACTATTTTTTTTTTATATTTTCAGAAATACTTTTTTGTTTATTAAAACAAAAAAAAACAGTTACTATTTAATATACACATTTTTTTTAGAAAACGAAAAGGCCCTCAAAAATGTATTCTAAGTTAGTTTAATTTATTTTTTACGCCGTTTTTGTTTTGTTTCTAATGAACTGAATAAAAATAATTTAAAACATGCAGGTTCCATATTAATATCTCCTATATCTCCTCTGATTACATTGTTTATGACATAACTGAACTCAATTTCTCAAATTATTTTTTAATTAAAAATTAATAGTTATAAATAATAATGACTTTTAATCATTGACCACAAAATTCGGGTCGCTCATTCAACTATCTGGCCAAAATAAGTATGATCCAGATTGATAGGTGATTTTTTTTAATATGGTGGTTTATTAAAATTAAGATTCGAGAATCAAGATCGGTCAATCAAATTTAATCAATTGCACTAGCATTTTTATATTCCGTTTTGGGAACATAACGATCTTTTGAGAAAATTGGACCTCAAAAACGAGAGCGCGTCAAAAGAATATACGAAATTTTCAACGACCCTAGGGTCGTTCAAAATCATCAAAGAACGAAAAAAACTCAAATTCCTTAATACTGCTCCAATCGTTATGAAATCTTGTACATATATAGATATGTACATAAAACTACACTAGCAAAAGAGTTTTTACAAAAATATCTCAATTGGACAATTTTAGAGACAATTGAATTTTTATAGAATCTCGAATGTCAAAATTCACTATTATTA
Source organism: Bolitophila cinerea (assembly GCA_010015015.2). Classification (NCBI taxonomy): domain Eukaryota; kingdom Metazoa; phylum Arthropoda; class Insecta; order Diptera; family Mycetophilidae; genus Bolitophila; species Bolitophila cinerea. Next base: position 13,993 of record JAAAKO020072603.1, on the reverse strand, counting down.
TTTATAAATATTTTTTGTAATAAATTATGTTCCAAAATTTTATGAAAACGAGATTTTTAATTCGAGATTTTTTGTTGAGATCTTGTTTCCAACTCCTCAAAACACTATTAATTGACCTTTTGAACAAACAATATGCAATTTTTAAAAACCTCTATAATTCTGCAAAAACAAGTTACAATGAAAATCCAATAAAATGTTGACGTAAAATGAAAAATCCGAAATTAAAATTTATTTTTTAGAAGAAAAAAAGGTTTTCTGGGGTTTATTCCACGTCTCTCCAAAAGACGTCATAAAACGAAACAATAAAATTCGATTACTAGAATTTAATTTACGACAAATTTTATATTTAGTCGTAGTATTAATCTCATACAATTGCAATTTAAATATATTTATTTTGCATTTTTTGCAAATACAATTGTTGAATTCGTTTAGCGTAAATAATAAATTGACTGCTGTATTAAACATAGAGCATTTGCGATAGTCTCTGTCACACATCTTGGAGACAAAATATATACGAGTGTATTCTTTAACCCCACCCTAATAAGACTCATTCATAATCTTATTTATAATTGAGATTACTGTACCAAAACCGGTCGCGACTCTTTATATATAATTTTCACAATTTCCTAAATATGTACGTAACTCATCTTCGGTGAAGTGCCTTACATGAAGAAGTACAGTCAGCCTTATAATAATATGTATTTAACAACAAAACAAAAAGAATGAATGTAGTCATGTATAATATATATATATAATACAACCTTCCACACAGCACACACAGCTTCACGACGATCGCATTCGACTATATGCACGACACATAAAACGTGCAAGTATGTATATAAGTACGAGTATATCTTCAATTTTAGTATATAATTTTTATATAGGAACAAAATAACATCTTGATGTAAATCTCAGTTATGAGATCTTTATGGGCTGTATAACGGAAATTGTAATTTGTAAAGATAATTAATTTTTTTCTTTATATTATTTATTATTATTATAGTTTACGTGTGATGCACATATAAATTTTTATATATGTATATTTGAAAAAAAATAAGTCTTAGTTAAATCTGATATATATTATTTTACAAAGTATTCAAGTCAATACATACAGCTATAATATATTATCTAAAATTAATAATACTATATTAACATTATATGTACATCTTACATATTTAATTCTAATTAAAACAAACGTCTAGTCAGAAAAACGTGTTTTTGGTATGCTAAGCAGACGAATCACTAACACATGCCAATAGGGTTACCAAAGACAAAGACGAAGATGAAATAAGATGTATAATACACACAACAACAAATATACCTTAAAGTGACCTCATGTTAAAAGAGATGTGTATTTATTTCCTATATCGATACTTATATTAGGTGGATATTATAATTGTCGAATATAGTTTTTTATGGCGATTCAAGTTCTGTTTAATTAATTGTGTTAGAGTACGTTGAACCAGGTGGTACAAAGGTTTTCTTTCTTGAAGTAAGATTCATTAATTACAAAAGATCAAGAATTACGCACCAGTAATACGAACCAATTATGGCAACAGTGGTAACGTAATGGTATAAATAATAGGAATATCTTCATACCTCAAGGGTCCCGAATTCAACGCCGAGTATGAGCATGATATTTAAAAAAAAAAAACAATTTTATATTTTTCAAAAAATATTTCATAAAACATGTTTTTAAAAAATATTTGTATCGGCTAGACATTAGGTTAATGGAAGTTTAGGCAACATTTTCCCTGATAACAAATGGATTATGGTGATTGTGGTCAAGAGGCGATCTCCTAAGAGAGATATGGTAAAAGTTTATTAATGTAAAATGTGGATCTCCCAGAGATTCTCTGTAAATTATTTTATACTTACACAGAATCTTCGGGTAGAATGTTATATTTCTAGTTTATAATGATAAGATGGAAAATTTGCAAAGTTGGTTTTAATATGAATTGTTATAGATTAGAACAACTCAGACGATACTAGATGATCAACTTAGCTATAGGCAAGCGTGTGATAATATAGCATTATTATTATTTTATATATATATAATATAATCCTTTCGAAATATTTTAATTATTAATTTTACTGATGCGATCATTGCAAATCGATAAAATTTATGATAACAACTTCGGGCACTAAGATTTAAATCGATTATATTTTTGAAGCAAGCGTTTCTTCAAAAAAGGAAATTACCAACACTAAAAGAAAACCCAACAATTGAATCAAGTCGTCTAAGTTGATTCCTAAAATAATTAAAACAATACTGAATAAAGCTGATTGGTCATAACGGTGCGTTCAATTCATAACATATACTGAATTCAATCAGTTAAACCAATGGCTGAATTCATTATACACCTTTATTATTTTCTAGATATTTACAAGTAAACTACAACTAATATTGACTTCAATTGCCAGATAATGTATATATTAATTCAACTGACAAAATGTTGGATTAATTTTAAAAGAATTAAATTCAATTATTTAAATATTGGATAAATTGCTAAATAATTGATTAACTAAAAAAATACAACTCCAAGAACCAAACTTTAAACTATTTAAAAACAAAAAAAAAATATAGTTTTTTTAAATTGTTTAAAAATATACAAATTTTCAAAAATAATTCAAAAATAAACGTTAGAGGTTATTATAAAATATACCAATTTTCAGGCATTATTCAAAAATATTGTGATTTCTAAAATTATTTATTTATTTCGTGATTATAAATATTTAAATTTCTAGAAGATATTAGAAAATATGCCTATTTCCAAAAAATATTTACATTATACCAGTATTAGAATTTACTTTATAATACATATATACTATTTTTTTAAATATTACAAAAATACTGTTTTTTTTTTCAGAAATTAGTACTAAATATTACAATTTTAGGAATTTTTTTTTTTTCAAATCTTAGTCAAACAATTAATCATATTTACTTATTTTTAGAACTTGGTCAAAAAATACTTTAAAAAAAACAGAGTGTATTACATTATAAAAATATAACAATAAATCGTTTTAGATATTTTTTACAAAACTATGAACTTCAATACCATAAATTTAAATATCTAGACTATTTTTTGCTTTAAATTCATTACACAAATAAAAAAATATTTAAAATAAAATTTAATTAAAAATTTATTTTTTACATTTTGATAATCAAGATTGTCAATTTTTTTATTTAATTGTATTTTTTTCATTTTACATTATTTTCTTTTGGGTTAGCAAAAACAAATAAAGTTATTGAATTTAGTTTTGTATATTCGAGTAGATTTAGTATATTTGCTTTAGTTGCTTGATAGCTTGAGCTACATTATTAAAGCCATAATAAAATGAAAAATCTTCAAATACATACCGTACACTGTACAGATCAATTCCACGTTCAGCTGGGACTGCATTCGAGACACCGGCTCCGGCGCATACGAACGCTGCAGTGGCCACCACAAAAATTAAACTCATTTTACGTTTTAACAAATGTTCTATGTCTCTCTATCTACAATTCGATATTTTTTTTGTTTTTTCGCACTCGCACACTTTTATTGTAATTAATACATGTTCCGGATAAGAATTACTGATAAGTTCATTCCCTTCGTTTTGTAAATCACTTAAACTCTCTAATGCAATGCGATGTTGTTTTTTCTAATCTGCATCATTATTAATATTGTATAAAATTATTCATAATAAAATAGATGAATTCATTATTAGTTTCTAATAGATTTTAAATTTTCATATTAAATTTCTTAAATTCGCGTATATAATAAAGCTTGATTATCAACCGGCGTTAAGGTTTCAGGATTTTGATAAAAAAACAAAAAAAAACTAGTTTCGATTCGGTACATTTTTAAAAATAAATAAATACACGTTTCGAGTATAATTTTCAGAGGTTTGAATTCGTTCTTATTATTATAAGTTGCACCATACGAAAATCCACACCGTCAAGGTCACGCCGCCGATCGAGCGCTGCGCTCGTAGCGGTTCATTAATCCACAACAACAAATACAATCTCTTCCAATGTATATAAACAGAAAAAAAACTGTAATTATATACTAGTATATCGACTTCCTTATTTCTGTATTCCGTTTTAATCCATTAAACGTGTTATCAAAAAATATTCCTATAATCTCAATTATACAATCAATTGATCAGTTTGTATAGGAACAAAATTATACCGTAAAATTTAAAACATAGTGTTTTTTAATGGTCGTTGCCTATTCAAACTATAGCTTAGACAGCAAAAAAGGGAAAATTCAATGTTAATTCATTTAAAATAATGCACAGACAATAATTATCGTCTAACGACCCCGTACAAAAAAAAACACATTATATCATCATTATACAAATTAAAAAATATATAGTTTGCATTTTTAATCAGCTCTCTGTGATTTTTCGGATATTGTGCAGACAAAATTTATTATAATGTTGTTATTGTTTTTTAAACTGTATTTAACTATATTTTGTATAGAAATATTGCAATAACAGAATTCGTGCGCATTCGCGATACACGCTTAGCAAAAGTTGAACAACTTGCCATTTCATATGTGGTCAATAATTTGTATAGGTAAAAGTGTTGCATCAAAATACAGGTATTCTACGGTCGTATGAATTTGATTACATAATATGTATACGAATCGGATTAGATGTACGTTATGTTTATGTATATATAAATATATATATATTGTATTTTGTATATACGATATATCCATACATATGAGCACATTAGGTCGTCAGGTCGTTACAAACATTTATAACTCGGTCAAGTGAATATTAGTGAATTTGCGTATATGTAAAATGAGAACCCAAAACTATCACTCAATAGACGGTGGACGGCACATAAATGTGAAGGTAATTGTGAGATTTTTTTGGTTTTGGATTAAGATCAGTGCAAATTAGTCACAGATTATGAATTTGCATATAAATTAATTGAATTGCGTTTGTTTTGTCGGTGAGTTTATTAGGAGGTCGCTTTAATTTGATTGCAATTTTTTTTTTTTTTTTTAAGTGTGAAAAATATAAATACAAAAAAATCATATATTTCTATAAGAATTTAGCGTTTGCAAATTTGGAATTGTGTGTAAAAAAAATACTTTAAAAAACATGTTTTTGAAATGTCCTCTTTAAAAAAATAAGAAATATATTTCAAAATTGTGAAAAGAAAATGAAAATTCGTCAGTGGAAATAAAACAAAATATGACCAGGTGCATGCGGTTCGTCGGTTGAAATCTTTCGTTTTGCAAAAAAAATGTTTTTGAAAAAATGCATTTTTAGGGCCGTTAAGAACACCCTAAACTACAATATATATTTTTTTACATTTTTTATACTGAACTGAATATAAAATTACAATTTGAATAAAATATAATATAGGCGTATGTCTTATATTATATATAATATTTGGTTTGTTATTCGGTGAATTTATGAATTGATTTGATTGATTGCTAAAAATGAATATTTTAAAAAAGTTAAAATATTTTATACTGGTATAAACAATAAGAAAAATAAACACCTAAATAATTTATTCTTAAACAACACCCATATTTCAGTTTTAATTTTCTTTCGAATATATATAAATGTAACTTTATTAAATTTAAAAGAAGAAAATAATTCTAAATGTTATATACAAATTCAAATGAACAATTATAAATGATTCGTGCATATCAAGTTGTATTCAATTAATTTATTTACGTATTGTTTATAAACCAAACATTCTCGATTAAAATTCACATCAAACAATATTATGTTATTAAAACTGCACTTGTCGTAGATGGTTGTACACATAATTGATGTCAAAGACACAAACACATACACATATATTTCTTACGATAAAACCGTTTAGCTGCGAATTTCACACTCTACTTGGTCGCGCGCACCTCACCGAACTAATCGGGTACTATAATTTTTCAGCGTGCTTTGCGGTCTGGTCTTTTCAACACAACAACTAAACACTCACACGTCACACATGCATACAAAGACGATATCTCCGTCGCGCCCGCCGCGCCGCCTAACACTCATCTATACATACATATATAAAACCACTATCTATAGACTCTCTTTGTGCGGCTTATTGTATTGCTGGATGTATGCCTTTCTGTTTGTATTCTCGGTTACACATGGATATATAGCATGTATTATTCATAAATATGTATATATATATATATATATATATATATATATATATTTATATATAAGCGCGAGCACACAGCCGGAAAACTACTCTTCAAATATGTATAATCAAAATGTCAACCTAGTCGACCTTCTCTCGCTGATACACATAAGATAACTGAGTCTCGGTTTATTTTACCGCAACTCTTATTCCGTTCTGAGGCTGAGGTTAAACCATAAGAAAAAGGTTTGCGTCTCTCAATCGAGATTGCGGGCACACCAGGTGACTAGACTTTGATATACATAATTATGTTTGTATATATATTATAAATATATTATTCGTATATATATATATATGTAGTGTATGCCTATGCGCAAATAAGCGCATCACAGGGCGACCATCAGACGACAAATAATTATCTATTTTTATAAACCACTTTTCCAACTGGTTTTGCGAATAAACAGATACACACAAAGACAAACGCACTCTGCTTTGGATAAAATAATATACTCGCATATAGCGATAATTATTACACGGAGAATTATTGTCCAGAATATATATATATATAGAATTTATGTATTTGTTTTCAAAAACAACTTCGACTGCGCGTGCCCGATTTGCTATTTCTTGGCAGTCGAGCAACAAATCAACAATATAAATTAAAAACGCCGCGCATTATTTGAATCACTTGCGCGGAGCGGCGGATGTCTATATCTTGCATGCCGGAGTTAGATTAAATCGATGCATCGATGATGCGTAGAAAATGTGTCACTCTGCATTTCTGCATTTATTAGCATTTCAATTGATTACGACGATGCTAAAAATAAATGCTCGTTAGATTTGCACGATTCGTCGTTTTAAGTCTTTCGTTTTGGCTTACGAATCGAATTGCAATTCAAGAGCAAATATTAAAGGTTTTGTTCAAAATTTATTTAATTAATTAGAACATAAGTGCTGTAAACACGATCAGGAAGACATAGAAACGGTCAAGTCAATAACCGCACAGAACACAAAAAATTAAATTAAAAAGCCTTTTTAAAAAATAATAATGATAATGACCAAAATACTATTTTTTGGTTACCATAATTACATTTTTGTAACCAAGAATAAATTATTGATACTAAGAAAAAAAATATGTTCACCATTATTGTGAACATAATTTTTTTTTTAATAAATTAAAATGTTTGTAACTGTAAATAAATGATTGTAAAAAAAAAAAAAAAAATTTAAATGTATACGTAAGAAATTACCGTAAAGCATTATTAGGCATATCGCGTTTGCGGTGGACCCTATTTAGGTTTTTTATTAATTTTGGGGTTACTTTTGTTATTTATTAGAAACATTTGTTTGGGACCAATATTTTTTTTTTTGGTTTACATTTATAAATTACTTGTTTTGAGTACCACTTTTTGGGGCATTGTTGTTTTTTTGGTACAATTTGATTTTTTGTTAGTTAAAATATATTTGTATTTAAAGATTTTTATTTTTTATTTGTTTAATATTATATATATAAAAAATGTATTTTATTGTATAATGTCTATATATTTAAATGTATTTTAATATATCTGTTTATATCTATCTCTCTATCTTTACATATTTCCCTATATATATATATATATCCATCCATATCTCTATCTCTATATCATTTTTGCTACAACTAATTATTTAAGACCGTTTCAATAATGTCATCACTAGTCTCATCTTTCATAAGTCTCATTAACTGAGCTATCGCACGGTTTCTTTTTCGAACAAATAAAGGGATACTAAAATGTGTTTACTTGAGATATTAATATTAATGAGTCCAATGGAATGTGAGATTAATGAAGATTTTTTTTTAAATATTTTGCAAAATATTTTTATTCTTTTTACCTTCTTTGATTTTCTTTTCAATTTGTGGCCACGTTTTTATAAACAAAATACCGATATTTTGAAAGTAGAATGCCAATTACCTCAGTGATTTTAAAATTATGCTTGATTAATATTTGTTACTAAAATATAATGTTGAAACACCCTATCCGATTATATGACACAGGAAATCTATATACTATATACTAAAAATTGTGGTTTTATACAGTCAATCTCATTTTCTTCAAGACCTTATATACCCGCCTGCTATAAAATGCTCTGCAACAAGTATACGCTAAGTATTATAATGATTAATTAATTATTGTGGGTGGCACTCGACTGTGGTCACAGATTAAAGATTTATACGAGCTTTGATATAGTTACTAATCGTATCTAAATTATGACGATGGTCAAAACATACATTTTCATAAATTCAATTCGTAACGCTATTGATATTGCAGCATATGACGAATGGGTAACCATGATTGGACATTGGACAACGATATATATATATATATAAATATATTTATTCAAAACATATATTCTATGAATACATAATTATATGCTCTTGTAAATTTTCTATATATTCGTATGAGCAACCGGGGGATGACGAAATCCAAAACTAATGTTTTGTTTATGTTTCACGTGTTTACATTTCAAGTGCATAATTTGGCTTCATAATAAATTTAATAATTATTGCACACTCAAGACCGTTAAAATTATTAAATACCTATTTCAAACAATTTGAATTTAGCCTGTAGAAAAAATACTAGCAAAATTCCTTAGCAAATTAAATCGTTTCAAGAGAGCAACATTATGTTTGCTGTTTTTAATGATGTGTGTGCGTAACGTTGTTTAATCATTATTAATCGTCAATTCTAACATACTAACATACAATATTAACATACGATTTGTTTTGGAAATATTTTTTGTGAGAGTAAAAGTTATTTGTATTTTAGTGTAGGCTCCAAACAACCTAATTGTATATAATTAAATGTGGCCAAACAGATTTGTTTTCTTTCCGTTTATTTATTTAAATTTGTCACAACACGTCTGAAGGGTCGTTGACCCATAGCCGAACTGAAAAAGAAATTGATATATGCTTCGCAATGAGGATTATTTTAAATACAAACAAAGAAGAAACTCGCACTTTAACATCGCAAAACGACTTTTATGATTTATTTTCATGAAACCGGATCCGAACGTTTAAGAATATTACTTTTACTATACAAGCTAATTTTTCGTGGTTTTAAGAGAGATATATTTTAAAGTGATAAATTCAATCCATTAAAATTTATGATAGTTTTGAGCTTGTGTTTAACCTGCATACTGAAAATAACAATTACAATTATATACATAAGGCAATGAAGTACATGGAAACTATTTTGCGGCTGCACAGACACACACACACAATATAAAATAATATATATTGTTTAGATTTTACCCTTGACGCAGACATATGACGGCACAGACGGCAAAGCACAATAACTCGTTACTAATTGTATGCATATATTTTTAGGAATGCATTTATGAATATTGTATTTAAGATATATACAATAATACTTTGTACGGCAAATGCAGTTTGAAATATTGCATTGTTTCGTGCTGCTTTTGTATTGGTGCGTGTTTGTGAATATACTTAAAATAAATTGTCGGAGGCGGGATAAATGATTTAGCATTGCTAAGTATTTTTTATCTTATTCGCAATGTGACTTTGTTTTGAACTTAAAACTTACAAATTAAAGTTTAAATTTCAAATTGATTTTTAAAAATATAAATATTTATATTATAATAGCCAACAAGCTAGAATGCTTGAATCACGGGAATAACAAAGATTGCATAAAATGGAGCTTTGTGTTGGCAATAACTAAGAATAATTAAAATATCATTTATTTAATTCAATTCTAAGAACTGAAAAAGATTTTTTTTACAAATATTACATTTGTGTTCATCTATTTTTTATTCCCTATTCCTTCTCACAGACACTAATTATTATTGTATTAATTTTTTTTTTGGAGAAATAATAAGTCAAACTTTAATAAATATGAGACAATTTTGTGGTTTTTAGAAAAAAATGATATAAAAAGGAGCATGTTAAATTTGTTTCTACAAAAAGGGTTTAAATTAAATTTATATTTATACTTTAATTTCCTTTTTTGTATTGGCATTTAATATTTATATACATAGTATCTTCTCATACAATATCAATTATCAGAAATGAATATATTTTTTTTCAAAAATAAGTTTTGGTTTCTTAAAATTCAGAGAATTTAGATAAATATCATTGTATTTTTGATGAACAGAAAAAAAACTTCAAATAAATATTGGCTTTAGCTCATAACTCAGGCTTAGTGGAAAAATACACTAACTACACTTATTGAAAAAATTGAGTTATTGATGCCATTATGTTAAAAAATACATATTTTATCATAATTAAATAAAATCTACATTTTTCTTGAAGATGAATCGGCAATTTCTTTATAAATTCTTACTAAATGCAATTTAAAAAAAAATGTAATAAGGATAACTCACTAAAAGCTTTTAGTGTTTTTTTAATCAAACAATTATTTAAAAATGTACTTAGTTTTTAAATTTAAATTATATTACAATTTTTAAAATAGTCAGATCTTATAGAAATTTCAACAATGTAACCTTAATTTGTATTTAAAATAAAAAAAGATTTTTATAATTTACGAATACTTTACCAATTATTGAAAAATAGAAATACAAATAAAGACGGAGAAACAGGTTTTTGGTAAAAAAATATAAAAATAAAGGTAGCATACCATCGTTAATATAACTATAAAAACATAAAATGATGATGGTTGTGGATCCACTTATTAATAATACACTTTTTTGGCTGTACTTTTATTAATTTAAAAAAAAATACATTATTACAGAAAATATGTACCTAATGTAATTTTTTCAGCAATTTCTTAAATATTATCTATAATAAAATATTAAAAAAATACCAAAACAAACACAACAAACGTGTCACCAATACTTAGTTAGTGTGCACCAATTAAACAATAAAATTTGATTTCTTAGAGACATTTTGTTTTTAAATTTAGTTTTTCTCTGCTTTCATAAAAACTATGTTAGTGTATTTTTCCTCTAAGCTCACGTATATAAAAATATGAACATATAAATTTAAATGGAATATTTTTTTGAAAAAGTTTTTTTTTAATTCATCAATAACATTTTCTTAAGCATGATAAATCTATGATAATTTGTCGAATCAATTTGCTAGTTTTATGATAAAAGTATAGGATTTAAAAATATTTAGATTACATATACATGAATTATACATTATTGAATGCAAATATTAAATGTTAAGAATTGCTCATAGACTTTATAATTAAAACAATTTATTAAAACAACCTATGTTTAATAACGTAAATTTAATAAATATTTGATTGCATATATCTATAATCAATTTGCTGCAGACGAACGAACGTTGCATTTAATAACATATTTATTTATTTTTCAGAGACTTTAGAGTTTAGAGACTATAGATGACAAAATTGATTGCCAGATGAGTAGACATCTGTATAAGGTGTATAGCCATTTGAGAAGAACTATAAAAAGAGCTATGACATACTGTATACGAATCTGATTAAATCGCTATTTTTATGATATTATAGAAATGTTTTTTTTATTTATTATTGTTGGAATAATCCATAATATTCAACAGTCAATATGTTTGATAAAAATATACAGCAATCATCACATCACAACTTTTATCGTTACCTACATTGACTCATTACATAGTAATAATTTAATTATTCTGTAATTATAATTACACAATAGATTTAAAAAAAGTAGTTTTGCATATATATATATATATATATATTTCAAGTGTGTCATAATTGTACAGTAATTCATATTGTGTAGCTATTGTTATATTTGCATTTATAAACTGCATTTACAAAAGCAGTTCTATTCACTAACAAAATTTGTTCTCAGAATTCTTAACCACCAGTATTGAATTCAAGATCAAGTGCAATCCACTTTAGGTTGACTTTCGAACGACGAAGTTTCTTTCTTTTAGCAACAGTATATTAAAAAAAACTGTAGTGCATGCTAAATTTAGCACCTTATTTGTATCTGTAAATAAAACCCGTTTCTGGTGGGTGCAGTTTGACCACAACAAAAATGCGTAAAATACGTCAATGCTTTTAAAAGCTTGTTTAGTATCATGTTTTTTTGGATGCATAATGAAATTATATGGTTTTTATATGCACAATAATATTAATCTTCTGCAGCATTAACGTCATGTATTGCCGTTAAATTAAGAGAATTTTATCCAAGTTAAAAAATATATGTCAATGCATTTTTATTTGATTTTTTTAAAATACTTTATTAACACATTTGCATACCTTCATTCACTTGTATTTAAAACAAATGCACCTGAATCAATCGAGTCTTGGAAAAGTGCATTCAAAATACAATCTTGCATTCTTTATCAATATATAGACTCGGACTGCACTCGTGTACCTGTTTTAAATTTATACAAAATATGTAACAAACGACTGCCTTGAACTTAATATAAATATATATTCGATCGTGCAGAGTAACGAGTATCTAGATAGATTTAGTTTCTCAAAAACAAGTATATTATAATAATTCTAAAATTTACTTACGCAGTTTGAGTTACTTTATTGAATTGATATATTGAATTAATTTAGAAGATACAAAGGTTAAATTAGCCATTACTTGCAAACCATCAATAACCCTTTAGCACATCTGTTTGGATCTGTTTAACGTAGATTTAAATATATTAAAATTATTACGTTCTTCTAGTTAATGTTTTATTAAAACAGTCTTCTCCATAGAGTCTTAGAACAGTATTCTGTACGACATTAATCTAAACAAGTTAATTTTTTAATAATATTTATGTATTTAGGTTCCAATCCAAGAATTTATTGCGGTTGTTAATGATTTTATGACTTAATAGAAAGGAGGCACAGCACACATGAGGCATAAATGCATAACTTATTTGATGTGTTAAATGCCGTTAATGTTAATGGCGAGATCATTGCGCTCACGTGCCCGTGCTGGCGAGATATACATTATATGTTAGTACATATGCTTAAATGCCTTTAAGACAACACATATAAAATACATAGTATGAGTATAGGCAAGAGTGTATCTCTTTATTTCTTGTACACTCTATACTGCCCGCCAGAATAATATCGCGTACATGCCTTTTCATGGATCAGATAAAAATCATATACAGTAGAGAGAATAAAATCTGCCACACCAAAAGTTTTGTAATAATCTCATAAATAACCTCAAAAACAGATACCCTTTAAAACAGAGAACCTTTGAGGTTATCATAATATCAAACACTTTTTTGCCGGGGTTCTTTGCATGATTATTGGTTTTAAGATTTTAAGATCGGTTTGTTGCACTTTTAATTCTCGCTACTGTAGCAGTAAAAAAACAAAAATACCTTTTTAATTTTCTGCATTTTTTTTGTATTACTCGTACTTATACTTTAGGTAAAAAATCCGTGTTTCTGAATAATTTTATTTTATTTTTTATAAGGCGAATTATATTATTGACGGCTAGTATACGTGTATTATATATAGAATAAATAGTCTACATACTAAAGTATAGACTATATAATTCTTGTAAAATATATTTTCAGCTCGAGATTGAAAGTAGCTTCACCTTGATCCTCCAACATGATTGCCCGTGCATATGTGTGTGCGTTTTCTGCGCGTAACCTTGATTTGAGGATCCGAATCAGTAGTTCTACATGGTGTAGGCACAATTTAATTATAGCTTTAATACGACGCGACGGATTAAAATTACACGTATTTTATGACCATATTTCAAGAAAACGGTATTTTTTATTTTATATATTCTGCAAACAAGTTTGCTATGTATTTTTATTGTACATGTATTTTTTTATTAAAATAATCTAAATTAACAAGAATATATATATATATATATATACATATATATATATATATATTATATGCGGTTTTAAAGAATTTTAAATTTACTTTAAATTTTCTAAAAAAAAAAGTTATTTTT
>JAAAKO020072492.1:0-23656 GCA_010015015.2 Bolitophila cinerea | reverse complement strand
TTTTAATAATATAAAAGAAAGAAAGGTTTTATTCAAGAAAAATGGGAAACAAAATAATAACAAATAATCAACCCTAAAAACAATGTTTTTCATATAAATTCGCAACTCCCTTTTCTTGGTACCTAACTTTCTGTAACCACTCCTATCTTTTTTCAGCAATGGGTTAAATGTAAAGATGCACATATTTTTTACAAAAAATACTTAATCTTCTTTTAAATTTTACCCCTTTTTGCCCAATAACTTATTTGTTTTCTTTATTTTAACTCAAGTTTCTTCAACAAACAAATCTGGAGTGCTTTTTAAGTTGAGCCCTGTTAAGCCCCTTTTCACAAATTTGGGCAGCTGGTAAATTAAGTTCAGGAACCGCTGATATAGACCATCAAGTGGATAGATAATCAATCTGAAATAAAACAAAAATGAACGTGCGACTGAACCATAAAATTGGATAAGAATTGATACAAATTTAAAAAAAGAAATCGATCAAGATTGTTCACTTGGAATAAATTATAGATATGTGATCACAGATGTTTTCCTTTTCTAAATTAAAAAAATCCCTAGATTTTGAGATATGAAACCAATAAAGAAAGTTGAATACGTATATATTGTTTTTCCTTGTTAAAGCTACCAACAGGACCCAACCGACTCATGTCAGTAATACTACCGAAATATGGAACACTGGTCAATATTATCATTCTTATGCAATGTGCATACCAAAGTAAGCATAAGTAAATTATATTTAAAATATTTGTCATGCGGCCGTGAACCTGGACCCCTGACGTATGACGTAAAAATCAAGATCATTCCGCCATATCAGATTGACCAAGTTACCACTTCTCTGCTAAATATGAGTTTATGCTGTGAGATAATTATTGAACTTATCATAAAACGAATCTAAACTTTAGTCTTTCTGGGGATATATGGTGATGTTACATACATATTAGGCTATAATCTAAATTAACTCAATTTTAAACTAACCAGATATTTTACTGCAACTATAAAAATTGCAACCGGAATTACTGGCGCAACCAACCGCCAGTAATTCAGGTTGTAATATTTATAGTTATAGTAAAATATCTGGTAAGGTTAAAATTAATTCAATATTAAAAAAAACATATTTTAGAACACAACTCACCAACTCTCTCGAAAAGGCTGGTTTGATTAGTTTCTCAAAACATTGAACCAACATATTAGCTGTGTTTTCAATTTAACTAACTGTATAACTGTATTAATTTAGTTTCAAATCCAACAAAAGTGAAGATCAATGCAGAACTAACGAATCTTTCAAATTAGCCCAAAAAACAATGCCCAACTGCAAAAAAACTCCGTGGGACCAAACCAATCTTGAACCCTTCCTTATTCTCATCAGCATATAGTCAAAGTCCCATATACCAAAACAAAAAATCATCCTCGCCTCAATAATATATCCATATTACACCATTACGAGTTGCCCAAATCGCCAAAATATGTAAATCCCATTTTTTCTACCATCGATCTGTTTTGTATATCATACCTTCCCAGGAGTTTAAATGACCCGACGCGACGGGCAAAGAACACGCACTCTTTGTCACTCATCATCAAATTGAGTTAAGACAAAAAAAACACACACACACACACACGTACAAAGGACGATCGCACTCGCACCCCAAGTGCAATCACTCGCGCTCGCGATGACCCCTTTTGGTTGTGCTTCTTGGGAATTACTCCGTGTGTGCGCATCTTTTACTGCGCGCGCGCTCAGCATATGTAAAACTGTTTTTTTTTCTTTCCTTTTTTTGTGAATAGTTATGAGTACAGTACTTTTTTCTATTATTTGATAAAAAACGAGTGTGTTTGTTTGTGTGTGTGTGGCGCGGCTCTCAGAACACTTTTTTCTAATGCGCGATGAGACGGTGAGAACAATGTTTTTTTGTATGTGTGTGTTTGGTGGTGCGCGAGCGTGCGTAGTATGATCGATAGAAGATTAAGTCACACAACATATTGTGTATGCATATTTAAGAAATTGAAAAGGATTGTAAAAAGCTCGCCGGGCAGAAGGAGTTTTTTTAGGAAGCAGAGCACGGCTTTTCTCTGGATGTGATTATGCATGTACTTCGATGGTTTGAAAGGTGCTGCGGTTTTATTAAATACGCTTCTTGGTCTAAAAAGAAGATGCACATCTACACGCAAGAAAACCGTCAGGATTATCAGCTGCTTAGGTTTTAGGCATATGCTGGAGTCATTGTACTCTTTTGATTTAATTTTTTTATTGAAGTCTGAATTTGGCTATAGAAATAAAATACATTATTGCTTTTTTCTGATTTAGCTGCTCGTCGTTGCATTGTTCAATCGAAACTAAATTGAGAGTTTTTTTTCGATTTTTTAAGTTTTACTTTGAAACTAAATATTAAATAAATAATATTTTAAAATTTCAGCCAATTTGGTTATCATTCGGCCAGCTCAGCTGCCATCTCCCATTACTCTTTCGTAGGTAATAAATTAAAAAATAACTTTAGACTAATTTCTGGATAATCAAAAAACCAATGCCACTACAAACTCTGTACCAACTAGCTAGTTAAATAATTTCACTAAACTCACCCATCTTCATCTCGCAAAATAATTTATTTAATCATTGCTCTATTACATTTTTTTAAAACAAAACACTAAGCTCAACATATAATTCCCGCGCACGGTCCATCATCCCAGCCATTCCCAGCCTAGACTCTCCGCATTCACACGGTTTCGCATGCAGATAATATAATAGAACGGGAAAAAACCGAAAGTGAAAAAAACACCATTAAAGACGAGGCAATAACAAACCAAACCAAAAAAAACGCTTCCGAATATATCTGCCAGACTCTCTCACGTCATATGCAGATGAGGTGCGCATCTGAAGCGCGGCAGCAGCTCATCGAAGAACACGCACACGCAGACCAAACGAAAGCAAACTCAACCAAAAAAAAAAGTTCACTCCAAAAAAACTCACTTTTCATAGCGTTTTTTTTTTTGCTTCTTATCGTATTCTTCTTCTGCGCTCGGTCCGTATGCATATACAAATAAGAACGAATAACCCTTTTATGTTGAATGTGCGCGCACACTTTTTTTCGCCTTCTTCTTCCTTGTGTGCTCCTGCATGACTGTGTGTATCTGAATACGGTATATCTACGCGCGCGTGTGTGTGTGTGTGTGTGTGTGTGATAATCCATATGCGCGTGAGCTCAATGCTCATCAGGTATTATAATAGAATGGGGAGGCTTGAATAAATTAACGTATATGCACATCATATAGTATAAATGCTTCAGGATGGATATGCTTTTTTTTTTGACCGTGGTCCACGACCATCAGGTACACTTTTTTGTAATTGTTTTTTCGATGTCGTTAGTTATAGGTGTTTTTTTTTGGTTGATGTTGGTTTGTTGGTTGTGATGTCTTGCGCACCCTCGAAATTTAAATATTATATTCTGTGGGAATCGCGCGAGCAACGCGTCGGTGATGAGAAGATTCCTGAATGGAATTATGTGCGTGCCGTATGGTTTTGTTTGTTTGTTTTTTTTTGTTTTAGAGGATTTTTTAAGCGTGTATTCCGTTGGTGTTGTGCTGCACTGGAGGAATATGCAAAAGGGTTAAGTCTTCTCGTATATTGACCCTATTTTTGGAGATTTTAGTAATTTTGGAATATCTGGTCCATATATTTTGAAGATTCTGGTGATTTCAGAAGATATGATATTAAAGAGTCAAAATTCCATATCCACGAACCGTAAGTCCAGAATCAAGGAGTAAATGACAAATTTCAAAATTTCGTAATCTCCTGCCGAATTGGTGCTAACAAATTGGTGTCTACAAATTGTTTTTGCAATCAATTTGGTGTCTCCCATATTTAGTATGTCTACGACAAACACCTTTTGAATATTTCGTGAAAAAACTAACCTTAAAATTAGCGAAAATAGGGTTTTGGAATAGTAGTAACAATTAAAAATGGCGGACAGAGGGATTTCGAATAGAACTTTAACAGTACTCTATGATCATCATCTTATTGAACACTTCATTGAGGAAAAAAACACTTTAGAATTGCAGATAGAGAGATGTAGAATATTGGTTTTTATGACCAACATCTTTTTAAAAAAAAATGTTTTCCCGAGGCATATTCACTGATAATCCAATAAATTATTAGTAATATCTAAAATATTTTTACTAATACAGTAATTTAAAGTCTATATTCGCGAATATTCATAATATTATGGAATACAGTGGTATTTTAAATACCACGAATATTTTAGGTAGTACTATTATTATATTATTTTCGCAAATACTACGACTTTATTTTTTATTTGCGGTTATAAAAATATTAGGTTTTTATAAAAAAATATCTAGAATATAACTAATATCCTAAAATATTATGAATAATTATACAAAATATCCGAAAATATCCGCAAATTCAAAATGAATTAGACGGATTTTCACCTAGTGGCCAAGTTGATATTTTGTGTCCATTTGATGCTCATTTAAGTGGAAACAGTGGCCATTTACTTAGCCATTTGAAAAAAAATGTTTATTAGGTGCCCATTTTGGAATAAAGAACTAACATGTGGCCAATTGTTTTGCGGGTTGGCCATTTGACAGTTAGAGTATTGTCCACAAAACATGTTTCTGCATTTCCACAAAATGGCTAATTAGCAATTTGAGCATTAATATTATTGACCACTTGGCCACTAGCTGGAAATCCTGCATTATTGAATATAAAATGTATATGGAATATATAATTAAAAACGAGAATATTAATAAAACGAATAATAGAATATTATAAATACTTATACAAATACTTCAATCGAGTCATGAGCCGGACACAAGCGCGATCGGTCAAACGCATGACTGGCGTATAAGAATAGGTAATGTTTTAAAAATATATTGAGTTTATTATGCGCCAGTACTAATAAAAACGTTCGCGCTTGTGAACGTTCGAGCATCTGAGCTGTCTCATACTTGAAAATTGTTCGATCATTTGACCCAAAAAGTGGCAAAAATTAAAAATGTTCGCGCTTATGAACGTTCGCGCATTTGAGCTGTTCCCCTTCAATCTAACCGAAAATATCCGCAAAAAATGTATTATTAAATATTAAAATATATATACAAATTTCATTAAAAATATGTATATCAAAAAAATCGAGAATACTGTAGTTACTATCAAAATAATTATTTTTTCATGTAATACCATTCAGAATTTGATTTGATATTGATTTTAGATTTATTTATTTGATAATCGCCTGTATTCACGTTTAAAATTTTATCAATTTTAGCGTTTTTAGGATTTTAGAAATAACTTTTTAAATGAGTTGAATGGCAATAAAATCCTAAAATCCCAAAAATTGATTAACAAGAGTTGCCATGGTTCCTAAAATTTCATAAAGTTGCCTAAAAACCATTTTTGCATTGCTTGAATGTAATTTAAAAAAAACTAAGTTTTAAAATTCATAATCATGATCGCACCGATTGATTTTAAATTTTAAAACTTAGTACTTTTAAAATTACATTAAAGCAATAAAAAAATGGAGTTTAAGTTTTTTTTTATTTTTTTAAAAGTGATGTATGGAAACCAATTTTAAGAAATTTTCAATTGATTGAGGTTAGTATTGAATATCAATCCTCGAATATACATATTTTTCTTGATTGACAGAAGTCACTGTAACATGTGTTTGATTTTTTTATTGAAGTTGACGTATGATTATATTTTTTATCATAGTTTTTTCTCTCTTTTTTGGGTCCTAAAAACGAACGCGATAATTTCACTTATAATATTCGTAAAGTATTTCCGAATACGCATAATATATGCTAATACTGAAAAAAAGATAATATATAATAATACAAAAATATGAAACAACAAAAAAGGAATACAATATTATTACTTGCAAAGACAAAGAATATGAAATAGTATTCATCAATATTATAAATATGTACAATCAATTTAAAAATGTATTATTATTTGCAGCTATCAAGAAATATTATTATACTTGAAAATATTGAAATAATATTTAAAATGTCATGGCTAATCTTATAGAAATGCATGTTATATTTCGAAATATGCAAAAAAATAATAATAATATTATTAATAATATATAATACTTTGTGTGTAAGTTAGAGATGAAAATATTGTAAAAAGATATTCTCATTAGGGTTATTTTCAGAAAATGACTAGCTTGACCTGGTTCGTTAATGAAATATAGCAAAAAAACTTTTTACATGATATATCACAAAAAATATGTATATTTCCCTTGAAAAATCTGTTAGAGTCGCTTTCAAGGCAAATTAGGACTACAAAAAAATAGAGATCTGTTGCTACTTCTCGAAAAAAATATGCTTTAAGACTGGAGCAGTTCAGCATAAGCAACGAATTTACCATAATCGGACCAATCGTTTTAACCCGTAAAATGGTCGCGTGTCTGGCGTGCGTTATCGTACACCAGCACCTAAATCCCGTAAGAGATGGAAAGGGATTTGAGAGAGAGAGAGAGTGAGAGAAAGTAATAATTTCTATAGCAATTGATCGCAATTGATCATAAAGCAAATGGTCAAAATGCTATTTGTCGTAAAGAAATTAATATTATTTCAAAATTCACTAGACTGACGATGTCTCGGTAGTGATCTATGTAAATATATTGATCTATACTTCGATTGTCTATTCATCTCTTTATGGCACATAGTTATAGTATAATCATATACGATTCCGCACACCGAATTCGGAATGCTTCGATTGCCGGGCAAAATAATAATGTAAGAACAGAAATAATTGCAAGAATTCATTTGAAAAATCATACCCCAACAACAACAACTCTCAGATTATACTAGATTCTAAGTTCTAACAAAGTAGGAGCTCGGATTTGCAGGCCTCTAAAATAATTACATTCCATATAGTTTATATTCGAAAACCGATTTGTATTCGAGTTATTATCGAGATAAATACGAGAAATCAATATTTAACGGGTCGGCTGAAAATTTCGAATCGTTTCTAACAGAGGGCGCCACTAGAATTATTGTCATATGAGGTTTTAGTATCAACCTTCAAACAATAGTGTAAAGATTTGACAACAATCGGTCGATTGGTTCGTGAGTAATTGAATTTTGAGTAAATCATCTTTTATTAATGGTAACCAAAATGTAAAATGACGAATTTCGAACACTGTTTTGTGATGTGAAAATATGCTGCTGGAGAAAATACTTGGATTGATAAGTGTTATCCGGTTTCTCCAGCGGAAGTAACCGTTCATAAGTGGTTTGCTGAATTCCGTACAGGCTATATGATCACAACAGACAATGATCGCACTGCACGCCAATGAAAAAATTAAAAAGTTCACAAAATATTTTGTTATGACCGTAAAGTAAAGTTGTAAGAGCTAGCTGATACTCTAAACATACCAAAGGAAAGTTTTTGGATACGTATTTGGGCATGCGTATTTGGTAAGCTCTGTGCAAAATGGGTGCCTCGTGAACTCGAAAATCGATGAAACTTGGCTCCTTCACTACACTCCAATCGGTAGCTGAGTGGAGAGCGAGCGACGAACCCAGAGTCGGCTGCCAAGGTTATGGCGTCTGTATTTTGGAACGCACAATGAATAATTTTCATCGATAAACTAGAAAAAGGAAAAACAATCAATAACGACTACTCCAATTGGCGAATAAAAAAGTGCTGTTTCATCAAGCAATGCATCGTGCCACAAGTCACTGAAAACGATGGCTAAAAATGACTAATTATTTCCTGTTTGGAGACCTCAAGAAAAAAAATATCACCAATAATGAAGTAATTGCCAAACAGAGGCCTATTTTGAAGCTTAAGACACATTTTACTTTAAATATGATATAGAAAAGTTGGTGTATCGCTATAAAAGGTGTTTTGTAATCAAAGGCAACTATGTTAAAAAAAATGTAAAAAAAAATTTCTGCAAAAATATACGACCTTTCATGCGCACTGTTAGTTCAAACATTTGAGTTTTAAGTGCTGGTAGAATTGATAGTTCGAAAATAGCTCAAAAATTATTTTTCTTTATCTTTTATTCTTTTACTTGAAAATCAGTTTTCTCTGCAGTACATGTATTTTCTGATGATCTATTTTCAATTATCATTGAAACAATTATCCCAAGAAAATGTATTCTTCGAAAGATACAACACAGCAAGTCTAAAAAATAACTATTTCTGTAGATAAATTGCCAGGATGGTGATGGATGATGATAAAGACGTTTTTGTGTGGGAGAGACTCATTCAAACAAACCATAATTTGTTAGCCCAAGTTACTAAGAACCGGCTTTAGGGTTGGTTGACCACAACTTTGGCCGATTTCCTGGAATACTCTTGTTAGTTGTTAGGGTGAATGGAGCTAGTATGGTTTTAGATCCGGAAGAAATGATAGATCATGGAGCTCATTCCAGCAATTTAGTACTGGTTTAGTTTAGACGTGCCGGTAAAAAGAATCATATCGGTTTTGCCGATGTTAATTTTCAATTCATCGTGAACTTCTTCGGCGTGTTGGACTATAAACTCATACATATCACGCAGTGTACGATTGCCATTGTATTTGGCGACCATCTCACCGTCCTTGCACAGGTCCACCATACTACACAGTCCAAAGCAAAGGTGGTCAATGGTCATACTACACCCTACGTTGGTTAGTTACCTTCTTTCAAAGACCTTAAATTGAGTCGCTTCATCAATTCCGGAATAAGAGAATTATGCCATTGTATTGAATTGATCCCTCTAGTTATATTTGTGTTGACACAGTAAAATGAACATGATCGAATGACATGTTTTTGAAATAGCTTTATAATCCAAAAAACTTTCCTAGTGTAAATTACTTCACACTTAGTGAACATTCTACTCTAAGAGGCTATTCAGTAAGATTGCGACACTTCTCACCGAAAAGTCTTTGACATAAAAGCAACTTGGTTGATTTTGTTTTGTTCCTCATAACTGAAAAACAATACTTTTATTATTGTTGCTTCGATAACCACGAATGAGAAAGGAGCCACTTTTTAATGTTTAAAAATGGAGAACAAAATCATTGGACTTTTTTTTGTTATCTAATGTTAGTAGAAGATGGAGAAAAACCTGCTAATTATAAATATTTTTGTGAAAAAATTTCATGGGAAAGGATAAGTTCATGACTATGGGTTTATTAGGTATTAAAATTGATTCTAATAAAACTTGGACCCATAATATTGATAGTAGACATCGCACATTACCACCGAGGACCGTACTGTCCCATAAGACGTGTGATAATAAGGCCTAATGGACCATTCAGCGGAATGCGTCTTATCGGTCGGTCGATCTACCGTCGAATTCAACTTTTGAAATTTTTGTTGTAAAAATGGTCATTTAGTGATTTTATCGCCAAAATACCGAGTTTGAGCTTTACAGAAAAAAATGTTTTTTTACAATTATAATGGTACTTAGTGATATTTAACGTGTAAACAGTACAGTTCGGGTACACGTAAAAATGGTGGATTCGTCTCTTTAAAATAATTACAGATTGATTGATGAGGACAAAGCTTTATATAGAGATTTTGACCATACAAAATGGCGAATTCAATATTTTTACCGCTAAAAATTTTAATTCATATTTCCTCTGTAATAATCGTAAAACCTTGTTTTATGATTTTTTCTCGTAGAAAAAACCCTACAAATGTTTGGTAAAAATACTTTTTTTTTAAAAGCAAGTTGGTATCGCAGGATACCCATGATGCAAATTAGTCATCGAAAATAAAAAAAAAAACATAAATTCTCATAAAATTAATCGGTAATCCAAAAAAAAAAAAATATATTGTAAAATTGTTTAACCGTTAAAATAATAATCTTTGAAAACAGATCATAAAAAATGGATGTAAATAATACAAATTAAATACAATCTGTGTTTCGAATTCAAACGTATATATATAACCATTTCAATAATTTTCATTTCTCACGCACAAAAAGATCAACGATCATTTTATAAACAAAAAAAGTACACCCGAAAACGCACAATAGCTATATCTACATAAAAAGTCCCCGCAATAAAATCGCGTGAGGCCTCACCCAGACGAGGGGAGGAGCTCAAGTCTGTGAGTGTCGTTTTTTCTGGCCCACCTAAAAACACGGCAGTCACGATTGGTTTACCGGTAAACACAAAAAAAATAGCGTACCACTCCGCATCCCTTAAAAAACGCGCAATTGTGTGCACTCGTATAACGGTCCCGCAAATAGGGGTGCGATCGGAACCCGGCTGTACCTAGGCATTAAATGATTCTGTATACCCTCTCACCAAATTACTCTCACACGTATCATTGAAGTACAAATTAAACAAAAGGGTTACTCATTTCAAAGCGGGTTTTATAAAAAAATGCTCGTTCGTTTTTATTTCGTTTGACAAACACGATTAAATATTTAGTTTATTTTTTATTCCGATCTTTTCGGATGGTGGGATTTTATTTAATTAAATAAACAATTGATTTAGATTATAGATGTATATTAAACAAATGTTTTTTTGTAGTGGTTCAAACATCGACGCCGCTCAACGAGGCCGAGCTCCAACTTTACAGGGTCCTGCAACGCGCCAGCCTCCTGGCATACTATGACACACTGCTTGAAATGGGTAAGATCCATATAGATTGTCAGAATTCTAGTTTCGTTTCTAACAAGCCTCTATGTGGTCTACTTAAAGGCGGTGATGACGTTCAGCAACTCTGTGACGCCGGCGAAGAGGAGTTCCTCGAAATCATGATGCTCGTCGGAATGGCCACGAAACCTCTGCACGTGCGTCGTCTGCAAAAGTCCTTGTACGAGTGGGTCAACAATCCGTCCTCGTTCCAGGCACCCCTCTCGGCTGGAATGGACCCGGCACGGTCTACCTTCAGTCCGGAGCCAGCGCAGCAGTCACGCAGTCCGTTCAGTACGGCGCAAGCGTTCAGTCCATCCTCGATAACCGGAACAAGTGGAAACAATGCTGGCTTCAGTTCTGCCAATAGTATCATTGCCACAAACACCTCGTCCATAAGCAATCAACAGATGACCAGCGGAAATGCAATGCCAATCACGCCAGCCCTGACCGATCTGCAGGTTACGCGGCTGACCTCAGCTGCAGAGATGTTAGTTAGATTATTATTCATTTTTTACTTTTGTTTCTTGAAATATAAATATTTTTGGGTATTTTTAGTCTGTCACGTGAACTGCCCCAGCTTGAGCCAAAGGCACAGAACTCCAAGAAACGCTCTGCCAAAGACCTCGAGCAAGTGATGGCCATGAACGAGTTCGATCCGCGACGCATGGAAGAGATCCGAAAATATGCTGCAATTTATGGTCGATTCGACTGCAAGCGACGTCCGGAAAAGCCACTGACCTTGCACGAGGTCTGCGTGAACGAGGCGGCCGCTCAAATCTGTAAGTTCGTTCCGGCTCTGTTGACGCGACGCGACGAACTGTTCCGACTAGCCCGTCAGGTTGTCAAAGACTCTGGATTCGGTCATTCTACGGGTATCGCACGATTTGTTATGAGGTAAGAATTTCTTGTAAGATTCGGAAAAGCGACTTCTATCTAATGATGACTTCCTCACGTTCCAGTCAACCCATGACGAGAAACAACGTGGACCATGACCATCAGAGCCAATCGAAGCGCATGCGACTGGCCAGCGATGCGAGCGCAGAGTTCAATAAGGTAACACGCGGTCAACACTGTGGCAACACTGACCACACCACGATAATTGCTTTAGAATAGCCACACCACCCGCTTAAAATGCCATGCGCTTTATATCAGCACCGCACTAAAACACTAACTACACTATATCACTACTAGATAAGCTTTTTCAAAATTATATAAATATAAGGCGGTGTAGAGATTTGGTTCTGGCCACACAGCTATTTTAAGGTTCTGACGCGGTGACGCGTGCGGGAACCCACTCGCCTAATGCACCTACCATGGTTTTTCTTTGTTACAGCCCCAACCCAGCGAATACTATTACGTACCTTAGTTTTGCATACGCTTAACGATGTGGCTTGGAATGCTCTCGCTTGCGCGCTATAGTAGATCACTGCGGTGGTGGTAACACCACGACCCGGCAGCTTTACAGGACTGGTGCCTATCGCATCCCATTCGAACGTTTTGGGATGCGCTGGTGTCACGCGTAGATGATTGGCTTTATATGCTTTTGACTGCTTGTATATGTTTTCGGTCCAGATTTGTAGAAGCGAATGCCGTACAGAGTTTAAATTAAACCTTAGAAGGTTTTCGTCCAACAAATCAGACTGGACTAGTGTATCGGCAGTCTGACTTGTTGGATCGGACAACACGCCAGAACTTGACAGCTTCTCCACTAGAATGCTTTTAAATATATTTATAAAGATCTCGACGTACTACCATTTAGATATCTTAGAACTTGACAGCTTATAAGTAGAATGCTTGTAGATATTTTACATCGGGCAACACCAATTTTTAAATCTTAAAACTAGACAGTTTTTTTGCTAAAATATTTCTAGGTAAAATGTAAGACTTATTAGAACTTTTCAAAATACTATCTAGAATGCTTGTTGGTCTAACTTTTAGATACTCTATCAGAGAACACCACGTAGTAGCATAGAATAGTTTATTAGCTTTTTAGATACATTTTTTGATACACCAGATGGGCACGACAAACTGCATTCTTTGAACTTGTGCCCATTTGGTGTTTCCTGGTTGCCATTGCTCATGATTACGCTTTATATTTTTTTAGACTTTTTGTAATGTTAACTTGTGATTTTAGTCTTTTGACACAATTTACTTGACTTTTTTTATTTTAGCTTTATTTTAGAAAATGGATAAATCTAAAATTGTATTTTTTACATTTTACACATAGTTGTATTCTTTCTTTTAAATTTACACTTAATTTTGTGTTATTTTGTGAATGCACCCATTTTTAGTCTTACCTTTTCTGTTAAATGGCCCCTGGCCTTCTTGTCAAATAAGCTGATCGGCTAAATGATTCCACTAAATGGTCTTTCGGCTCAATGGCTATTTGGACAAATGAACATTTCAAAATAATGGGTTTTCAGCCAAACGGCTTATTCAGCCAAATGGGTCTTTCGGATAATTGGCCGTTCGGCCAAATGTGCAATTCGACTAATTATGACTCGACTAAATTTCCTTTCATCAACAGAAACGGCTTATTTGACCAAGTGGCAATTGGGCCAACTAAACTCGTCCAAACTTTTAATCGGCCAATACGGCTTTTCCGCAAAAAACAAGTCATTCGTCCACTTTTTTTTTGGGTCAATGACTTTTTGCTAAACGGCCTATTCGGCCAAATTATCTATTTGGCCAAACAATAATCGGTCAATTGCTATTGTATTGATTGTACTTTTTTACTTCAAATTTTTATAAAGCAATTTAAAATTAGTGCAATAGTTGTTTTGTTTTTTTTTTCGTTTTTGACATTTTTAATAGAGTATCATATTTAAATTTAGAAAATTGTAAAAGTTAGGTTAAGTTATGCTAAATTTTATATTATTTAGTTTTGCGGATGTTTCAAAGGGCAAATTTTGTCTCTTTTAAAAAAACAAACATTATACGATAAACAAAATACGAATAACATCACAACGAAATATGCTCTCTAGAAAAACACGCAAAACTATTATTATGGGCACCCTAGCCCAAAAAACCATGTATATATTTATTTAGAACAGGAAACGGTGACTTCTAATGCTTTCTAAATTTAGTGGCGGCTTCTGCTTCTTTTTACTGCGCTGATTTGTATGCTGCTCTCATAGGTGAGACCTTTTACTAAATAAACCTGACCATTTCAGCGTGTTCATCTTCTTCCTAACCACTTACGATTTATCTGCCTCATTGCATCGCACAATATTTATTTCCTCTTGCACGTCCACAGGAAACCTCTGACGAGATCCGAAACAATCTGCTCGCCATCTACCAGAAGCTCGGCAAGACGTTCGATGTGACGGAAGCCGGCAAGTACGCAGCCTACACGCGATCCGAGTACGACGATGCCGACTCCAGGTTCTCGTTCAGTAGCTCCAGTTCGCCCACGCTACAGGTAAAGGTTGAGAATATTAAGGATTTAATGCGATGATCGGTGAAGTAATTAGATTAATTAGAGTTCGGATAGGAGTTGGTCTTGCCGAGACACGTGCCACTTACGACTCTTATTTAGATTTTAAATCAGACTTTTGATTCCACATGTTGTAGTTCTTATGATGATTTAAAACAATTATTAAACAGAATTTAGTCGATTTAAAAAAAACAAGACAAATGTATTTATTATATTATTATTTGGATTACCATTTAGGATTGGTAATCCTCAAAGTCAGATATCAGTAAAATCTAATCCAAATGCTACAAATGGTTTAGAATCCAATCAGAATATATTCATGTTAAAACCACATCGTACTTACCACCTTCTTCTGCTTTCAGTCATCTAACGGTGGCGACAATGACACCCAGAACACTGACAATATGGAAGAGGTAATTCACCAATAAAAACTCTAGCAATAAACATAAAATAAATACCATATATCTTTTTAGGAACCCCTTGACCAGAAACATCTAGCCTTGGAGCCATGCCGATCACCGATTGGCGCCAGTTCCACAGAAAACAACAGCGAATCGAATGCCACTAATAATGGAAGTGCCTTAGGCGTGCACGTGCTGTCTGCATCCGGCAGTCACATCATTGCCGTCGCAAATCCCGCGCTTGCCTTTAGTAACATTGACCAAATGACCGCCATCAAACGGGAACGAATGTCACCGGATATTGTTTGAGGAGAACATCAGCATCGAAAATCGATTAGATTTTAGGTTAAAATTAGGTTTAGGAACAACAAGTTATTATAAACGCCGTCCATCACCGTCAGTATATAAAATAGTAAATTAGGAGGGGTCACATTGAATCCTGTAGATTTGAAGGAGTTTTATTGGTAAAAATAAGGTTATACTATTTAAATTTCAATCTAGTTATGTCAGTTAGCTTTTTAGGTTAGATACGTTTTTTAATTGCATCCAGTTTATCCAGTCAGTATAGGTTTAGTTTTTAGGATTATATGAAATATTGGAGTTTCATCCGATTACATTAACTTTGATCAGGTCAGATCTATCATTATTTTCACCAGATTCAGTTGCTTTAGTATTAAGAAATTGGATTTTGGAGAAGCCAAATATTTTCTAGTGACTTTCACTTTAGCACTTCAAACATCTTTAATACTCCTAGAACTGATGCAAATGTTTGGTTCTTTTTGAAGTTTTTCGGTTCCGTCCGGTGTCGGAAAGATTTATCGGCTTTAATGAGTCCTACATGGTTTACCGTTTAAACGTGACCTATGCGCTGAATCCTACAAACGTGTGATAGGCGCCGAACTGATTTCGGTATTTCAACCTGGAATAACCTTAAATTTGGCTAAAAGACTAAGACTTATTTTCGAGTTTACAGCCGTTAACTTGGACGAAATTTTACTGTAAAAATCTGACTACAGTTTGTAAAATGGACTTTACAGTCATAGTTTTTAGTTTACTGACATCAGACTTTAATGTCCATTGAGTTTTTTTTGTTGAAAAACTTTAACTTAAAAACTGACAGCAAATTCGTAATCTGACTTCAAAATTTAAAAAGTTCAAAGTCTGACATCTAAAATCAGATATCCGATACAAAACTAAGTTTGTCATAATCTCACCTCAGATTCAAAATATACTTCAGGGTCGTCAGGATCTGACTCCAGAGTCGCAAGCTGATTGAAGCGTAGTAATCTAATTTTAGTAGAACACTGAGTTCATTTAGTAGTCCAAATGAAACAAAAGCTTGAAGTCTGACTTCAGATTCAAATTATAATTTCAAAGAAGAGACTAATTTAAAATTTTAAATATGACTATAGAGTAAAGAAATTGTGTCGGTGTCGTTCTCTGTTCATAATCGTAATCTTACTTCAAAGTCGAAATCATTCTTTACTTAATATTCAAAAACCGACCACAGAGTCGAAATCTGATTTTTAATTCATTAAAAGCCAGAAGTCTGACTTCAGATTCAAAATCAGATTTTCGAAACAACCAACTTAAGAGACGAAATATGAAATGACGACTTCAGGATGGTAATCAGACTTCAAAGATGTAATATGACTAATATTAACGGATGATTCAGAAATCTGACTTCAGAGTCAAATACTGACTTCAGAGTCGAATGCTGACTTCCAAGTAGAAATCTGACTTTGGAATCGAAATCAGAGTTGTAATCATTCTCTAGGGCCATAATCTGATTTTTTAGTCGTAATCGAACTTCAGAGTCGAATTCTCTCTTATGAGTCGTAATAGTCAAAATCTCACTTAAGAGTGGTTATTTGACTTCAGAGTCAAATACAGACTTCATAGTCGAATGTTGACTTCAAAGTCGAAATCTGACTTTGAAATCGAATTCAGAATTGTAATCTATTTTTAGGGTCGTAATCTCAGAGTCGTAATCTTCCTTATGAGTCGTAATATGACTGTACGATCGAAATCAGATTTCTTAGATGATATCTGACTTTCGAGTCGAAATCTGACTTTGGAATCGAAATCACAGTTGTAATCTGACTTCAGAGTCATCTACTGACTTCAGAATATGATTTTCTTGTATTGTCGAAATCAGAGTCAAATTCTGACCACTTTTTTGATTTAAAAATGGACTTTACATTAATAGGTTAAAGTTTATATAAATCGAAATCGTGAGTCTGATATCTGACTTTAGTGTAAAAAAATATCATTTGAAAATGTATCGATTACAAATTTACAAATTTTTGAAAACTGACTTAAATGTGTAAAATTGACTTCAAATTTGTAATCTGACTTCAGAATCTAAATTATACAAAAAATCGATGTCTGAATTTAAAATCGATATTTCAGAGGTAAAACAAAGTTAGGAGACAAAATCTAAACTCCAAGTCGTAATCTCACTTCAGAGCCGAAATATACTTCAGAGTTGTAATCTGACTTCAGAGTTGAAATCTGTCTTCAGAGTCGTAATCTGACTTCAAAATCGTAATCAGACTTCAGAGTTTTAATATATTTTGAGACTCGTAATCTGTCTTTAGAGTCGTAATCTGACTTCAAAGTCGTATACTGACTTCCGAATCTGATTTTCTTGTTTTTATCGAAATCAGAGTCAAAATCTGACCAGATTTTCGATTAATAATTTGACTTTTAAATTGAAAGCACCCCTCAGGCATCAAAATCAGTCGTAACCTGGCTTCATAAACGCAATCTGACATTAGAATCATTTTTTTTGTATTTAAAATGAAAACTCGAAATCTGACTTCAAAGTTTAAATCAGCATTTAAAGTCAAAATTGTACTTCAAATTCAATATCCAACTCTTATGTCGAAATCTTATCCCAGTCTTCGGATCATCTACATCAAGTTTTTGTTCAAAGGAATCGATAAAGTTATGGCTTCTGTGAGACCATGTCGAAAAGAATTGATAGACGACTTATTTCACATTTTTTTAAAAAAATATATTAAATCTTTTTAAATTCGTTTTTTAATCTCCTAACTCAATATTATCCTGCTAAATTGAACCATTTCTAAATCTAAGTTCCTTTTATTTCTATAGTCCACCCAAATCTAATGTGAAATCAACTCAAATTAATTAACTCTTACTTCCATTAACTCCTTAAATGGCAATAATTTTCAATTTGATAAAAACCTTTTATTATATAGTAAGATTGGTCAGCCTAATTCTCTCACACACAATGTTCCTGGTCGTCCTTTTTGTTTTTTTTTATAGTGGAGACATAAAATAAAAAAAGTTCAATTTGTTCATCAATTTATGCATTCCATCTGGGAAAAGGAATTTAAACAAAATACATTTTAATAAAACACAAAAAAATAGAATAACAAATTATACGTTCCAGTATTATTATTATATACAATATAGTACATTTAGTAAATAGTTTAAAAAAGCCTACTATATTATAAGATAGAACCTTTCAAAATCCAATTCTGAAAACACTAATTAACACGCGATTCCTAAATGCTCTAGTCGATCCATCGCACACATTTTTTGGCACCCTTTATATTTTCGGGCTAATCCTTTCATTTTTTTTTGTGGTTAGGATTTATTTGTAACACATTTTCTAAAAAATCGACTGATTAAAATTAGCAAGTCCTAATTTCGATATAACATTACACTGAAGCACTTGGTAAAACGATTATAATAATAAAAATAATTAAAGATACAGTCTTCTCGAAAGTGCCTATAACAAAAAATAACTTTAGATTTAAGATTCTAGATAAATTGCCGAATGTATTAAAACTGAAAATCTTTAAAAACATAAGTGATGCCTGTGATTTTGCCTAAATGCCTGCGCATAACGTCAATAATGACAATATACAAATACAGAGAAACGAACAAAAATGTGTTTAGACAAATATTTGTTAATTATATTTTAGGTATAGTTCAATAGGTCCAATAAGTCAATACAATTTAAGAACAAAAAACTTGTAGGGTTTTGCAAAAATAAAAACAAACAAAAATGTCTATGCACTCTCGTCCACCAATTTCTTGATCCAGTCCACGAAACGTCTTACGCTGGTGTAAACACACGGAGCTGGTTTTAGGTCGAGGTCACCGTACGACAGGACTCCAATTTGATAGTAGGCCACATTGCCATTGTGAATGGTCGGAGCCATTAGTGGACCGCCAGAGTCTCCACCGCACGAAAACGATCCGGCACACATGACATCGTCGTCAAACTGTCGCTGGGTCACCGCTTTGCCAATGGCCTGGTAACGGTCTCGGCACACCTCGTTGCTGCGCACGGTTAACTGGACCTCGGTGATGATAGGATCAGAGCGATCGTTGGTGAAGCCTCGACCCCAGCCGGCCGCAAACGGATTGTAGTCAGTGTAGTTCTTGGACAGGATCGGTTCCTCGGTTGGTATGCAAATCGGGTAAACATTGTCTGCGGATTTTTATTGTGGTTGTATGACTAGGTATTCTCTGCGGCTAGTGATATAGCTATCTAGCATTAGATATATACTTACGTGTGATCTCAACCGGACGTTCAAGGTATATAAGTGCCAAATCGTGGTGATGGTCCAAAGGATCGTAGCTCGGATATG
The DNA here is from genome assembly GCA_010015015.2 of Bolitophila cinerea. Classification (NCBI taxonomy): domain Eukaryota; kingdom Metazoa; phylum Arthropoda; class Insecta; order Diptera; family Mycetophilidae; genus Bolitophila; species Bolitophila cinerea. Next base: position 4,600 of record JAAAKO020072492.1, on the reverse strand, counting down.
TTGCTATCTATTTTATATTAAAGTTATTCCATTATTTATTTGTAGAATCCATTTTTACTCACCTTTTTCACTTTGTAATCATAGTGCTGTGTCTCAGTGGTCATGGCCAAATTGTACTCCCCGAACCGGACAACATTTCTATTTAGAATTATCAATTTAGTTTCTCTGTAAAATTAAAATGTTTTAAATGACCTACAGTGAACTCTTAGCGCAATGCGCAGCCGTCAGGACGTGTTTGTTGGTGATCAACGAGCCACCGCATTCCCATTGGACCGCACCAATGCCGTTCGAGTAGCCCAGCAGAGCGATCCACGGGAAAGCATCTGGTAGAGAAAAGAACCGAATCATATTATTAACATTTACATTAAATACATTTTATTTTGAAACATACTTATGCTGGACGGATAGCCGTTCACTCCAGCACGAAGGTGAGAAGCGTTCGAGAAGCCGCATCCCTCGTCAACGGTCCACAGACGGGAAGTGGTCGGTGGTGGAGCAAACGAAACAACGTTAGGATGCACTTGTGATTCTACTGATGGATACTTGGGCGAATCGGGTTCTGTGTACGGGCAGCACACCTGGAATTTAGATGTAAGCATAAATCTCAAGTTAGAATTTCTTCTATTTTATAGAAAACACCAAAGTTTTTGGAAGTCATATACCTTAAACTGATCAAAGTTACAGATCGCATTCGAGTTACGCAGGTAGTCGATGAGTTCAAGGTCCATAGGACGGCTGATAAGTTCGTTCAAGAGCAATGGACATCCTCGAATGTTTCTGCACTGACCCAGCCTAAGTTTGGGATCCACGCACGACACGGATGCATCTGTAAAACGGAATCGAAGTATTTTGTGAGCAATTTAAGAATTTTGTCAGAAAATTATGAATTTTGTAATTTTATATATGAGATTTTTATAGTATTCTTGTCCATGGCTCGAAAAACTGTCTTGTAGCATGACTTGTTATTCCACTACACATAGAACCTATTAAAAAACTTTAAGTACGAAAATCGCGCATTTTGGAAGGATTTCAGCTTCATTGGACACTCTCGAAGGATGCAGCCGTTAAAAATATATTCTTAAGCCTAGATGTATCTTAAACCACTTCTAAAAAAGAAGTAGCAGTTTGCTTACTGGGTCACACTTCTCTGAGTGCGAGCACCTGTTTGAATCTACAGCGACGGAGTTCTCTTCATCGTCGGTGGCTCTTCCGGGGACTGGGAAGTGTCGACTTTCATCATATTCGAAGATATAAATCAAATTGTCGATTAATACGTTTGCACCGTATAAGTCGCCTGAAGGTGATGAGATTTTCCCTGCTGTTCTTCAAAACAGCTTGTGGCTTATCAAAGGTCCTCTTTATGAGATTTTAAAAGGATGCTTGTCTTTCGGTTCTTGGTTACTACCAAGCCATTCAGACCAATCAGTATAACCTTAACATATTCTTTCTTAAATCTCAAACGCATTATCGATAGGTTTATTAGGGATGAGGTCTTAATTGATTATACCTTGCACGGCAATCAGCATGCCTACCAAACTGGTAGATCAGTTGAATCCTCCCTGCATAGGCTACTGACGAGAACAGAAAAAAACAAGGACGACAAGGAAATTACCCTTCGGAAATTCCTTACTTACAAGGGAGCGTTTAACAAAATCTCCTTCGACGCGGTCTAGACGGATTGCGTTAGTCCCACAGTCACAAGATGGATAGATTCTATAAGCACAGAATTGTCCACTTTGACACTGGAGGTGAAAGCATTAGGGTCTTAGCAAAAAGAGATACTCCTCAGAGATGAGTTCTTCCTCCCTTGCTATAGAGTATGGCAGTCAATGACCTTATTGTCATCCTCAATGAGAGAGGCTTCTATACCCTAGCTTATACGGACAACCTTGCGGTTAATCTCTCAGGAAAATATGCGAGCGTACTGAGTGATCTCATGCAGCACGCTTTGAATATTATCTTCCAATGGTGAGAAGGTTTAGGTATTAAAGCCGGGAAGACTGAAACCATCCTCTTCACTATACTTTACAATAAACTTTCCTGGAAAGGCCACCTGGACTATTAACATACCAAAGCTACCAACGTATTTTGGCAATGTCGGAAGGCTTATGTTTAGTCTTAGGGGTTGTGCCCCAAAGTTGTCTACTAGTTTTAACGACTGGTTTGAATTGGCATATCATGTGCCATAAAAACCGGTCCCGCAGCCGCTTTGAAAGTTCTGTTGGGCCTGTTACCTCTCCACCTCTCCACCTCTTTATCGAGGCAAAATCTAAATAAGGGTTGTAGCCCAATGGGCCCACTGAGTGCAGGGCCGGTTCTAGCTATTATGGCAACCGGTTCAGTTTCAAATTGGAACCCCACTTTTGGAATTTTCTACACTATACCCATGAGGTATAGGACGCATATGCTATATTAGGTTTCAAGACACTCTTCTGGTCTTAAATTCAGCAAAATCATCCACTAAGTTACTGGAATCTTATTTTCCAATGGCAATATGTCATTGTTTTTATTTTTATTTTGGATAAGCTTTTTTTAACCACAGATACATTAAATAGAAGAGTTTAATGAATATTTAGAGGTAATTATATATTTCGATTTCGAAATTCTGTGTCGGAGATATTTTTAGGGACAAGGCAAGGGAATATAATAATAATATTCCATCTCAAGACACTAAAATGGGCCAGATTAAACCCCTTGAAGGAAGAAGAAGTAACAAAATTCATAAAATTCGTCTCTTTTTAAGGTCCTGCTTCTCATCATTATCATTCAGGCATGAATAATACCTACAATTTAAATTGGACAATTATTAGCTTCGAACTTGCCTTGTATTATAAGACATTTTATTTAGATTAGAAAGTTCTCAGCTTCATGCATTTGCAGTCCATGCCAAGCCTAAACAAGGCTTGCAATTTGAAAGGGATTATTTGAAGCTTTGTGCTTGAAACAAGAATTGTTTCGTAAATTGAATGCATTTAAATATTGATTATATTTCTTTTACTAAAATAAAAATGTTACATTACAAATGTTGGTACGATTTTTTTTAAAAGATTTTTTCATATATATTAAGTTTTTACTTTTGTAAATATTAAACGTAAAAAAAATAAAGAAATAGAAGTTTTACAATTAGTTTTTCATTTCTTTTTGGACGCAGAAGTAGTGAATTTATCATATTTATATACTATTTATTATATATTATTTTAAATAATATTGTTTTTGATCCTAAATTGAAGAATATAGATATTCATAAATTTAAGAAATTTATCAGAACATTATATTATGTCATATAATTTTTTTTGTTAAATATTCAAGTATCTTGCAATAATAAATTCAAGATTGCCCGATATACTATTGGTAGAAAATTATTGGACGAATCACTATTGGCTGAACACCTGGCATTTAGTACTAAATCTCGTACTAAATCCTGACAAAGCTTCAAATTAAGTTTAAATTTGTATTACAGTCTGAAAAATTAAATCATAAAATAAAAAAAATATATTATTTTAAATAGTCTCCAATTTGACGAGCAGACATTACGAATTATCGAACTGTCAGAATATTATATTAGTGTGTGTGTGTGTGAGCCGTGTACGCATTGTGTACTAAAAATTTGATGAAATACCTTTAAAGAGCTATTTTTTCCAATTTTTAGTGCATAAAGTACACACACTAATGCAATATTCTGATAGTTCGATAATTTGTTAGGTTATGACTCGACGCTTTTTCAAACGATATTCAAGACGTCACGACGTTAAACTGTCAGCTGTGCGTGTGTTTTAGTGAGTGAAATATTTCTATATAGGTATTTCATTTGATTTTGAGTACCTAATTAAACTAAATGAGAAATACCTCTACAGATTTTATTTAGTAATATAATAATTTAGTAATTTAGAAATATAATATATTATTAGTACTAAAACTTTAAATTAATAAAAATCTAATTTGGTGTACTCACTTTAATTACTAGTTTTAAACAAAATCATCGTCGTTTATCATTATACAAAATAGATTCTTGAGTCATATATAAATTAATAATCCGAATTTACCATAATTATAATTAGTACTAAATCTGTAATAAATTATGTGTATTTGTACTAAAAGCTGTCTAGTGTTTCAAACAATTATGCTAACCTCTTTTAACTAAATTAATTTTAATTTTGAACACTAGCTTTAATAGTTTATTTTGTACTAATTAGTACTAACTCTATATTAAACTTTAGAGTCAACCGTACAAAGTTCGAACAGCTTTTGTTTAGTATTTATTATTATTTTAATATTTAGTCTTCAGTAAATTTAAGTACCTGCTAAACGTGTATTATACATCTTATTTTAATACATCGGTATTTGACACAAATATTTTTCCTGCGAGCCATTTTGGAAATAGGAAAAATGCTGAAGGGTCAAAATCTGCTGTAGGAAATCGTAGCAAAACTAGTTTAAAAAGGCTTTTAATCAAAGAAAAACAAGTTTTTTTGTTCGATAAAAGAGTTCTTATTTTCAAAATATCGTTATCCATGATTTATTATTACAGAAAATACTTGATAAACGTTACCTAGGATATCGAGATGAATGATTCATACATCGATAGACAAACTTCGGGGAT
>JAAAKO020072381.1:0-23682 GCA_010015015.2 Bolitophila cinerea | reverse complement strand
TTCCTCAGACCCTGAACTCCGTTTTTGGTTATCCAAGGTTCTTGGATAAGACATAAATTTGTGTGACCCACATCTAGCAAGCGACTTAGTTTTGCAGTCGTATATTAAAAAAACACAAAACTCTATAGCGCTTATTAAAATCATTCTAAAAAAAATGTATAATAAAACGAAATAAGCTTAAAATATCTTTTACAACATAAACTAAATGATCATTAATGATACAACATCTACCTGTTAGCCAGACTCAATATATCCATAGCATGGTACGAAAATTCTCCCAAATTGGTCCTAGTTGTCCGACCCGACATAAAACCGTATTGATTTAACGATGTCGTTCTTCTTAATTGACCAGTCATCAAATCACAGACTATTGACTTAAAAAGGTTAGCTATAGTAGGCAAACTAGTGACCCCTCTGTAGTTTGAAATATCACTTCTGGATCCATTTTTAAAAATAGGTGTGTTATAAGACGTCTTCCAACGATCTGGAAAAGTGATATGTTAAAAATAAATTGAAGAGGCTCATCGAGAATCTCAGCACATTTCTTCAAAAATAACGGCCCTTATTTACATTAATGCTCAAAGACGAATTTAAGACCTCATTGCTAGTAAAGGACAACGTAACCCAAATCAACGTTTTCATAAACTCCAAAAGATTTATTTAAGTAGAGGTCCATCTAAACCATTGCTTCACTAAAATGTAAGCACTTTCAAAAGAATTACCAAACATTTCGCATATGTGAAATCTGAGGTATTCATCGTAGAGCCTATTTTGTAACGATATGAGTCTACTTCTGAAACGTGTATACTTTGTATGGTCAGCTGTAGATTAAATTTAGAGTTTCATTACGGATTTTTTTAATATTAGCTCGAATTTCTGAAAACTCGGAATTGTAGAGTTGTCTGCTGTTCGGGTGTATTATGCTAGGAAGTAGGACTTTGCAGTTCCTGAATATTATTTTGAAGCGTATCTTAATTATAAATATACTATAGAAATAATTTATTTTGAACTTCTGGATTTAAAATTTAATGAGTGATGCCACCCTGACATGTGAAAACAATTTATTGTTCTCAACGTTAAAACCATAAAAATATCAATAAGAATCATAATAAATATACATCATTGAGTTAAGAAAAAATGGCATACCTAACTAGTATACCATGAATAATACATTTTATTTTTTTGATAGAATTTAAAATCTTATATAAATTTTAAATATTTTTTTTTTATCTAATATTAAAAACGTTTGCCATATCAAGACGATTTCAACGATATATAAGCTAAATCATATTTTCTCTTATTATATTACAAGCATTAGGAGAGTCTCTAAAATCCATTTACTGATTTGAAGAACCCAAATACCACCGCTTTGTATCAACTTTTTCCTTGGCTGGTACATGTGCAATTTGTGCATGTGCAAACTGCAAATACATAAGATCGCGTTACACGCAAAACTTTTGGTAGCCCACCTCAATGTATCCAAACTGCATCCTAATTGGCAGCAAATTAAGAGTACCGAAAATACCTACTATATATACTTCAAAATAATTAATTGATATATGCAACAAAATGACCGAGATACCCGAACTCGACGCTAGCTTGTCTAAAAGTACATTATCTGCTAATTCCGCGTGTAGCACGCTAACCGCGTCCGACAAGATAACATAAGACACTCGAAACTTTCGCAAAACTAAATTATATATACATACATAGAATCGTATCAATGTCTACTATAAGTATAACTAATTCCAATCTTTTGCACCCGCCCACAGACGAAGGCAACCAAGCACTCCAGGAATTCCTTGCGGCCCGCAATCCGAAGCAGCAGCACAGCAGCACCCTCGAGTCGTATCTGATAAAACCGATTCAAAGGATTCTCAAGTATCCGCTGCTCTTGCAACAATTACGAAACTTGACTGACCCGCGATGCGAGGAGCATCTTCATCTCTGCGGTATGCTTTCAATTTTATTTTATATATTATACTAGATTTATGTGTATATGTATTTTATATAGTATATACTATAGAAGTTGTTTGTGAGCACGAGCTTTTCACACGAGATTTGTATAATATCATTTAATTTGCATGTTATGTATATATAGTTATATAAAATTTCGTATATATACTAAAAAACAGTGTGCAAAGCTCCGTTCATCGCGCAACCAACCGATTAATTGATTGCCGTGTTTTTGCTGCTTCCACTTTATACACATATCGCTATACATACTATATATATATCAGTCAATTGCAATTTCGTTTTTTTTTTTTCATTTAACCCCATCCCCCACACACGCACACAGAGGCACTAAAGGGAATGGAAAAGGTAGCGGAGCACATAAACGAAATGCAGCGCATCCACGAGGAGTACGGTGCGATTTTCGATCACCTGTTCCGGCAGCACCAGAAGGCCTGCAAACAGCCAATTGACCTCAGCCCAGGTAAATGTATGGACACAAAAGAAAATTTCAATCCATAAAAAACACAGCACATAAACATTTATCTATTTTTCCCATGCGCCCATTCGCCTCCGCCTCACTCTCAACCCCAAATCCATTACCACCCCCACAACGACAACTGCGTACACTCAAAACCAAAAGGCGATCTACTTTACTACGGTGGCGTCGAGTGGCTGAACATATCCGATTTCCTGGGTAAAATCAAGAAAGGCCTCGAGCTGCACGCCATGTGCTTCGTATTCAAGTCAGCCGTGGTGTTCCTGTGCAAGGAGCGACTGCGCCAGAAGAAAAAGATCATGGTGAGTTCTCGTAATACATAGTCTTTATGTTTTATTTATGCGCCCTTGCTTTTTGTACACAGGGTGTCTCGAGTAAGAACGCTCCGAACGAGGTAGAGATTATACGCTATCAAGTATTGATACCCGTCACCGAGGTACAGGTGCGCACATCCTCGGCCAAGGACATGGACTCGCATTTCTTGTGGGAGTTGATTCACCTGCGATCTCAGGTGCAACGACGCTCCGAGAAAGTGTACGTGCTGTCGAACAGCACCGGTGACTTCCGGAACGCATTCCTAAAGACAATTCGTCAGATAATACGTGAGAGCGTCCGTAATATGTCGATCCCGTTCAAGGGCATGGGCAGCTTGAACTCACTGACCGAATTGCCACCGCATCCACCGCGTGGTGGACCGGCCGGTAATTCCCAGACGCTGGAGAGGCCTAAACAACAAATCGTAAGCGTACATTCTGGGAAAAGTTAAATTTTATATTATCTCTAAACTGATTTATCTGCTCTTCGCTCTAGATTATAATGCAGGGTTCCCAGACGCTGGGCAAGACAAAGAAGTCGAAGACGGCTCAACGTCATTCGGCCGGAAACATTGATTACGACAACCTGCAGGGCAGTCAGGAGGCAGACGATGTGCCGCCACAAGCGCAGCAGTGCTTCAGAATTCGCAGCAAGACCGTTGGCGACACGGCGGGTAAGGGTTGGTCTAGCATAACCTCGCCACATTTCAGCGGTCGTCACTAACATATTTGTCTTTTTTCGATTGTCACAGATCAACCAAAACGCTACGGAGAACCCGAAAAGGATCCGGGCACCAAATCCGAGGGCGAGGATGACTCACAACACTGCATAGTGCCTTCGAAGAAGTCTCTGGGACGCACACCGAATCATTTAACCCTCAGGTGAGTACGCGCAAACGAGCAATCGCTTCGAAGCTTTTTCTTTTAATCATATATAGCGCACACACGACGCTTTTGCGACTAATCACCCTCCACTAAAAAAACAATTAGTAATGCCGGATTTCCACCTAGTGACCAAGTGGTCAATAATAATAATGGCCCAAATGGCCAATTAGCCATTTTGTGGAAATGCAGCCCTTAAACCTTTTTTTGGACAATACACTAACTGTCAAATTGCCAACCCACCAAATAATTGGCCACATGTTGATTCTTTATTCTTAAATGGCCACCTTATAAACATGTTTATTAAAATGGCCAAGTAAATTGCCACTGTTTCCACTTAAATGGCCATCAAATGGCCACAAAATGGCTATTTGGCCACTAGGTGGAAATCCGGCATCATATAGACTATATTAAATCATTAACCAACAAATTCTTACTAACCATCGTGTATGTACACATTAACAGCACAACATCCACGTTATCGGTGGGCAGCACCGGTAGCCAAGCCCGATTGATACAATCATCTCATCCGCCAGCTCATTATCAGCCCGTTCTCATGAAAGATCTAGGTAAGACAAGCCCAAACAACAACACCTCCGCAACCACCACCACCACCAACAACACCACCACCAACACCCAATCACCCAAACAAGACAAAAACATTGTTGCCCTGTTCGCGCCAAACGGTGACGACGAGCAAAAGCTCACCGATCAGGTGATGGACACGCACCTGTGCGCCCTCGAAGACGATAGCATTAGTAAAACGGATACGCGTGACATTGCCAAGTACATGGCCAATTTAAAAGAAATGCACATGGAATCTGAGCTCCTAGATCTAAGCAGTAGTCAAGCATTAGTAACACAAGAATTAAAAGAATCAGCGGGCAGGACGATGGTGCAGGACACGTGTTCTGCACCACCGGATGCTGCCGCTGCTGCCATCGGCACAAGTAATAGGTTTAGTAGTGTAAGCACAGCCTCGTCATCGTCCTCTTCGGATCAGTCAACGACCGAGTCCGCTGTCAATGCCGCCCCGGCTGCTGCAGTAGTTTTAGATAGAAAAGTTGATAAAGCCTTTAAGGGCACTTCGAAACCGATTCGGTCTGATAAATCCTCGAAGAGCACCGCCGAGCATAGCACACACAAGCATACCCTTAAATCTCCGCGAAGTAGTATACATCTGGCGCATTCGCCGGATCGCTCCAAATCGACGGGCAGTAGTCCGGTTCGGATAATCAAAATCAAATCTCCGCGCACGAGCATTGACACGGGTAAACGTTTGTGTGTGAGTCGAGACAGCTCAAAGGATCGCAGCCCGGAGCGATCTGACAAACGACAGAGTTCTTCGTCGCCTCGTCGTTCGTCCGAGGGTGGCATTCTAAAGCGTGCGCTCAGTCCAATGCCCGAGAGTGCAGGTATTCTCAAGCGATCCGTAAGTCCTGCCTCGAAATCATCAAAGTCTCCAGATCGGAGCGGAGGCGCCGGGGGCAGTGCCGGATGCATGCGCCGCTCCTTGAGTCCTGGCAATAGTATTGACTCTAGATCACCGGATCGGCATCGCTTGTCGCCGCGCAGCAGTGTGGACTCGCGATCGCCTGATCGTCGATCGTACCAAGACACAATGTCACCCGGAAACAGTTTCGACAGTCGCTCGTCCGAGCTGATGAACCTTGACGGCGGCGCTGGCGTTGTCGGACCACGATCGGTGCTCAAGAGTCCACGTGGAAGTTTTGATTCTCGATCACCGGATCGAGGAGGCGCCCGTAAGCGTAGCTTCAGTGCACACAGTAGCCTCGATCGGTCTCTAGATCCCGACGATGTACCTCTGTACTATCCATACAATTACTCGGCCGTATACGAAGCACCACGCTCTCCGGAACGACCAGGAAAACGTCTCAGTAAATCCCTAGAGCGTGGATCGAAAGATTCGAATTACCGGTACGGTCTGTCCCCGGAACGCGGTGACTTCCAGACGTACGGTCCAGTGCGTTCGCAGTCGGCCGAAAACAACTACCTCAAGTATATCGCAGCAGCGGCTGCCGCATCGGCGGCTGCGGACGCAGGACGCTCCAATGAGTCGTTGAGTCGATCCATTGAGCATCCCACGTGCGTTGAATGTCTGTACGAGCGTAAGCCATCCTAGCAGAAAGCCCGCGTGCGACAGAGTCGTACGCGGAAGAAAACACCACGCGGCAGTGGCGGCGTCAGTGGCGGCGGGGAAGGCAGTGGCGTACAGGCACTGTCGTCGGCGTCTAGCAGTTTCGATCAGGACAGCTCCTTTGATAACGGTTGTGTGGACTGCCATGATTACTATGAGATTCATGTGTAAGCTGTACGCGGTGGCCGTCGGCGGCGGCGGCGCAGCGGTGGTGGCGGCTCTCGTATCGTTGTGAAACTGAATTTATATATATACTACTATACTCTTCCAGAAAATGAGCAGTAAACTTAAAATCACTATTTATTAAATCAAAATAGAAAAATAACAACAACAACATAAAGTACAAGATTCGGTTGACGATTGCGCACGCGGTGTCAGATATTATATATATATATACATAAAATATATTCAGACGCAATTTTTAGAATAGTACATTGTTGAATATTAATTATATATATTATTCTATATGACATAAAAATGATATACAATATACACACAAAAACAAATACAAAAACAAATATACGTAAACTACAATTATATACTATTATACATTATATACATACTTATATAAAACATATAAACGTGGTGGAGTTACAGTTATTAACAATTATATAAAATATACAAACCATAGACTAGATAAAATAATTAACAAATTAAACGTGCGGTTAATATAATAGTATAACATTTTAAAAATGCAACTTTAAATTGCATGGTGCATCTGGCGCACTTGTAAGGCATACACTATAAATCAAAACACTATGAAATGCAGATATAATCGAATATAAATTCAATTCTTCTATATTTCTCCTATACACACAGTTTGAATTTTATTTTTTATCCAGAAAATTATTAAAGTTATATATATGGGATAAATTTAAGATATATTTTTGTATATAGAAATACGTGTGGAATTAACACAGATAAGATATTGAGTGCAAAGATTTGGATGCCTTCAAAATACGTCTCTCCAAAACTAATTGAGAGTCATTCAAAGTGAGACGAAATTCGAACAATTAAAATGAAGTTAAAGCATCAATCAAAATGTATTTTTAAATATATATATTTCTTCAGATTTACCTGGTTTAACCTTCTGTTTAAGTAATCCCTGCACTGACCTCCGGTTTCACCTGAATACATTAAGAAAAATCATTTAAACCACCGTATCCATTGAAATAGATAATCCCTCACATCGTAACCCTTATGAATTTCACTCTATATTAATTTCCGTTTATTATCTAACCTCCAAATTAGGTATATATACATATTGCACCCATTCATTCATACGTACACACACTATAAACAATAAATAAATCAAAATAGATTATATATATGTTACAATACTATTACAAAATATTTAAAACGACTAATAATAATCAAACAATACAGAACAAAAAACGACTAATAATCAAACAACTATATACGTACCGTAATAATAAAGTCAGGTTATCTATGAATTGAAATGAATCGAGAGTGTTCGTCTAGATGGCGCTCACAAAAAAAAAACTGTGTGGTGTCTCCCGTCCTCTCTGTCCCATTTCATTCACACAAACTAATATATTCGTACAAAGAAATAACTATTTAAAATTTGCATATTTTATTAAAACAGAACAAAAAAGATTTATCGATAAATAGTGTAGGATTTGCGTTTGTACAAGTCAAACAGCGCCATCTAGCGAAGATTCATTGCACTAAATTACAAGGGGAATCATTTTCTCGTGCAGCATATTTAAACAATATACATATAAAAATATATTATGTATGACAACTTATAAATACTATGTGATCCTTAACAATCAAAACAAATATATATAACACTATATATAAATATGTATAATCGATTTTGGTGCTAGGGTAATTTGGAAGAGATATTTTAATAATTAAAAATATTATGTGTATTATGTGATTTGTCTCGTATGTTTGCGTGTTATTTTTTGTTAAATAAAATTGATGCAAATATTACCTGAATTAAACTTATATTTTTAACCGTTTCAATATGAACAATATATCTCTATAAATAAATACACACAGAGCCACAATTTAAATACACACACGAAATTTATAAATTGATCCATATTAATGTGTATACAATTAAATGCTATATATATTTTTTATGACTGCAAAATGAATTGAATTCATTTAATTTACACACCATTTTGTTCAAGGAATTTTTATTCAAATTTCACAAATCGAATCGTTTTTGAATCAATTGTTGTTTTTTTTAGTATTTCTTACTCTCGCTGTATTTAAATATTTAAACATATACTATGCGTTGTACAAAATAACATACCGGTAAAATAGCGAGAATTACTGCATATTTATTCGTCCTTTTTTGTGTTGCATTTGCATTGCAATTAATTTTGAATGTTTAAAACATTCATTTTTAAATTGCGATGATTAATCGACTGCCAATCGACTATATTATATTGCTGCGTGCATTCTCGAGCATCGGATGCATTAATAAAATATATGTATGCATATTTAAGCATAAATACATATTTATATTATACACAATACAAATGGTATCTTCATGTATATATGAATTATATAAATAGTACAATAATGCCACACACGTATACAAATCAAATTAAATACCTTCCAGTAGTGCAAACAGTATTCATACCAACAAAAAAGGGAGATCCATACATAACCATATATACAAATACAAAATACATACACGATAGGCAGATTACGTGTATTTCAAGCATCCCCTAAATAATAATCAATTCAAGATTAAATATCCTTGTACGTACACACAATAAATATGATAAACCTAAAATCTCATCAGATAATATATAAATATATATAAAATTGTACATTCACGTCCGCATCCAAGAAAACACACCCACACATTTTAAAATATTCCAAATAGACATACACACACACACTGGCGGCTTAGTAGCAGTAAAATCAAAATCCAAATGTAGAATAGACCTTAGTGGAGGAGGCACAATATTTACAACAAAAACAACACGCCAGCAAAAATGTACAGTGTCAAGTGCGCGCTCCTTATTCAAATTAAGGGCCAATGGACTTAGCACAGACTTATTCCAATTATTTGAGGATATTATCTTTAATGATAATAATGATACATAATAACGCGCTGATTAAAATTGATTTTGAAAATACTATATTTAAAATCTGACAAAGAAGGAGATTTTTAAAGAAAATATTTAAGAATATCATTGAATTTTAAATGTTTTAAGTAATTTACCTGACTGTGTATTAGAACCTGTTAAAAATCGTCTGTTTTGTAAATTCAAAGTATTTTTCCTGGAATCGCGAAAAATGGCAACAATATTTTATTTTATTCAGTTTAATAAACTACACTGAAGATATTTTTATTTTGAATATAATCATAATTAGGGGTTATTAGAATTTGGGGTTTTTCAGCTTATCATACATTTTTTACACATGATTTAAGCTCAATGTTTATACATGAAAAGAACACCCAAGAAAATTAAAAAAAAACTTTTAAATATTCAAGAAAACTTAAATCACAAACTGGTCCTTTCAAGATATCTACGAAATTATCAAAAATATTGTCAGTTCAAAAAATGTAGATATACACAATAAAACCTTTTTTATTAATTTCTTAAACCTATTTTAATATTTTTTAAATAATCACTATAAATATAAAAACATCTTGAAAAAGTGTCCTTTTTCGTCCTGGTTTTTTATTGATAAGCCTATCCTTATCCTTATCCTTATCCTTATATTTAAAAAAAAGTTATTCTTAACGAGTCCTAGGACCCAAATTATAGACCTTCAAAGTAGCAAAAGTTCTTCCTAATATTATAACAAAGTCCTTCCTTAAAAGACTAAATCCTGCCTTAAAGGACCTTAAATTTGTAAGAAAGAAAACTAAAATGACGAGAAAAACAAGAAAATAACGATTTTTTGTCATTCATAACATATCCTTGAAAGGTTTTTACCGTTACGTGTATATGGGATTGTAAGAAACAACAATTAATGTCCTCCTGATATGCGTAACCTTTTAACTGTCTACGTTTAAAACCCGGACATCTCTTTACAAATAACTGTGTCCTTTTAGAGTAGACTTTGATCTTTTAGAAATAACTTTGCTTTTTTAGATTTTTTTTTGTCATTTTAGAAAAAAAAACAATAATGATTTTTTTATAAGCTCTTATATAAAATAAGGGTTGGAGTCTAAATCTGGAATTTAAAAATCTTGAATTCAAAATCTTAAAAAAAAAACGAAAAAAAATCTTTAAAAAAATCTTGAAAAAAAAACATAAAAAAAATAATCTTAAAAAATACAATTCACGCGCGCGGATAAAAGAGTACATTTTTTGAAAATACATTTTAAGATTGAATGTACTACGATTGGACGAATTTCGATTGGCTGAACCACGATTGGCCGAAACACGATTGGCCGAATGATAAGATTGGCCGAATAACGATTGACCGAATCTAGATTGGCCAAATAACGATTGGTCGAATGATACGATTGGGTGAATCACGATTGGCCGAATAATACGATTGGCCAAATTTCGATTGGCCGAATTGTTTTTTGATGGTTTTACCTTTAAATTTGGCCAATTTTGATTCGGCCAATTGTGTCATTCGGCCAATCGTGATTCGGCCAATCGAGTTTCGGCCAATCGTATCATTCGGCCAATCGTATCATTCGGCCAATCGTAACATTCGGCCAATCGAGAAACACCGTTTAAGATTCTATAGATATATTTGGACCTATGCTGTTCAAATCTACAGTTACACAAAAATTGTGTTTATTTAATAACTTTATTTTACGTTCCCTAGTTAATTAGATTTTAATTTTGTAAAATATATAATTATAGAAGTAGAATAGTACTCAATGAACAAAACATTCTTTTGGAAGGAAACGTGATGCATCACATTTTTACTTTACAATAACAACCCTATAAAAAGGTGGGATATGGGAAGTAGAATAGTACTCTATGACCAAAACCCTGTTTCTTTTTTTTCTATAATATACTTCTATACTTCTATAATAATATATTTTAAAAAATCTAATTTCCTAGAAAACGTGAATGATTACAATTAAGTTAAATAGCTTGAAAAAAAGGAAAGGACTTACTCTACAATATGCCGTGCTATGCCCTTCAACTGCACCTTCCCACCAAAAATCATTCTAAAAGGGTTGATTAAACCCTAAAACCCTTCAAAGCCTTAATTGGATTTTTCCGTTTCGGGTTTGGGGATACATCCACTACATCCCCTTAAAATATTTTTTCTGGGAGAGGGCGCTAAAGTAAAGTTCAGCCAAAAAAACAAACTAACTAAAATTCAAGATTTTTCTAGATTTTGTGTTTTTAACATTTTTTTTCAAGATTTTTATATTTAAGATTTATTTTTCAACATTTTTTTAAGATTTATGGTTATTTCAAGATTCTGTCATTAAAAATTACGGTCCGCTCGCAACAAAAAAAATAATGGAGAAGGACACACGCGTAATGGTAACACAACATAAAACATAAAAACATAAAAACATAAAAAATAAAGATTTAACAATAAACAAGGGTTTAAATCTTTTTTTTTATTGATTTTTGGATTTGATATCAAGAAAAAAAACTTTTTTCTTTGGGATATTGTTATACAAGATCCTAGATTTTCCTCCTCCTCAATTGTACAATAGGCCCTTCTGGCAGCGTACCGGGCTAGACAAATCTCTATGAGACGGTCAGCATCTTTAATTTTTCAGAGTCTTTAAAATATTCAGTTTAAAATATTTCTGAAAAGACATTCGGCCAAACTAATTGGCCAATTAGTTCACCTGATAGATAATGTTTTAAATGCTCCACCCAAAAAAACTGGGAGTATGAATTACAAAGACGGAAAATTATACTTCTTAAAAAATACACCTACCTCAAAAAATCATAAAAAAGAGTGCATGTTTAAAACACCGACTTTAAGGCCGGGAAAAAATATTTTCCAGTAAGGCCAAACTCCTCTACATCTAATAAAAGGCACTAAAATAAAATTCAATTGCAATTAGACAAACTTAATGGCATTACGGACAAATAGCTTGGAAGATTGTCATTTGGCAAAATGCACTATTTCGAAGATTTTAGAAAAAAAAATTGACCATAGCAAATGATTTGCATGAAATTTTAATTGTTATTTGAATTCTTTTTTAATAGAGATTCATGATTTTTGTTAATTATTTTCGAATATGATGCTTAAAATGGCTAAAAATCAAAAAAATTAAAAGCTTTACCAAAAAGAAGAAAAATGTCAAACAAAATAATTCCAAAAATATATGTTACAAAAAAGACATTTTTGTGCCAGATCAAATTTAACCAAATAAATAAATTCAATAGTGTCAACAAAATAAATGAAAAATATGGCCACATACAAAAAGGTACAAACTAATATTTTGGTTTGTACAATAATTTATTTTATGAGAAAAAATGTTTTTGACAAAATATTTAAGGTAACATTTTTTTTTCATTCTAACTAAAAAGAAAGTTCGTCACTTAGACCTTTTAGTCAATTAAGAACATTTATAAACATGTTTTTTTTCTAATAAATACTGGTTAATTTTTTTTAGCTATGATCTTGACTTTAAATTTAACGCTAAAATCAACAAATATTGTAATATTAGGAAACACATGAAACATTTTAGGAATGTTTGAAAATGTCTAAAAGATCTTAAACCTAAAATATTTTGATCGTGAATACGGCGGAATAAATACATTTTTGAAACCACGATTAAATTATTGGTACCAAACTTTTTTTAGTTATAATGAAAAAAATAATTCCCATAGATATTTTTTTGTCGAAAACATAAAATTGTAACAAACAAATGAGAATTTTGGGCTTTTTTTAATTAACGATTTATTTATCCCTCTTAAATTGTATTTTGCTGTTCCAAATTTTTAATAAAAGCAATATATAATAGAATTATCTTTCTATTAAGCTTTGTTCAACTAGAACTTTACCAAAAATATTATAGCATTAAAGAACTTTGACATTTTCTAAACTTCCTTTGCGAGATAAAATGAGCTAATACACGGTCTTTTCCTGTACTCAAATTAACAACAAATTGCATCACATAATAATAGAGTATTGTACATTAAAGCATTATCCATTATTGCTTTATCGTTATAGAAATGTAAAATAAGGAAAAATATAATAAAGCATTTAAAAAATGAATAGTAAACTCACCTATAAAAAGCTTATAAAAGAGCTTTATTGCGGTCGCCATCTCCGAAGAAGTTCATGTTTTAAATTATGAAAAAACTAATCGAGTGGATGTTCTTACATTTATAGGGTAGATATAATTCAATTATTTTTATTTTTAAAATTTTTAAGGACGTAATTATTAATGAACTATTATTGTCAGAGGAAAATGTATATTATTTCTTTATTTTAAATAATAAAAGTCGTTTACAAAGATTTGTGTCAAAAATTAAAAGTGAGGCATTTAATAATAATTTTTAGGTCGTCTACCGATTTTTTTATAGTAAAGTGTTGATTAATCAACAAAAAATATTACTGAATTTCTCAATTTTTATTTTTGAAACAATTAAAAATTTTGAAAAACACTTTTGTTATTTAAAATATAGAAATGACATAAATCTTTCTCTGACAATAAAGTCCTAATAAATTTAAAAAAAAATTATCGCGGTCTATTTAAACAATTTTAAAAAAATTGATAAGAAATACATTTTTTTAAAACATTGTATGTACAATTTGTCTTAATGTCATAATCCTTTTTATTTTATTTTAATTTAATTAATAATAATTAATAAAAAAATGTTGCCATCTTTTGCGCCTACTGGCGACTGATAATACAAATAAGAATAATTCTTCTAATAAAATACGATCCAGTCCATCTGGCACGATGGACTCGTAAGATATTTGCTCCTCCCTCAGACAAAACCAAACAAAATCATAATCCTGAAAGGCCTGAATACAAAACCATTTAAATTGACGAAAATGTGTCCACACGACCTGGCGAAAAGTTCATCATCAAAGAAACTACAAGATTCGATGGTAGACATACATAAATAAATACCGAACTTTGTACGAGGAGACGCCCGACGCCGACGCCGAACAGAAGTGCTTTAAACTTTAAATGGAAAACTTAGTCTCAGTGCCCAAACTCTGCGCACTTTACACTGGAATTATGCATTCATGTACAGAAGATCCATGGCAAATTTATATAAAGTTTTCATTTACATTGTATTTTGTATAATATTTAAATAAATACGTTATATTCGAAACAAGTATTATATATATATAGTATATAAATACGATGTGTATATTATAATCTATTATGTATGTTCTGTGATGAGAGCATTTAATGCATATTGCCCTGTGGCTCAAATATATATATGAAATTATGTATAAAATTTAGTATATATGCATTTTTGGATTTGTTATAAACTACACAATTTATCTGAAAACTATATAAATATGCACATAACACAAGATAAATAACACATAAGCACAGCACACTTATAAAAAAAGAAATATACTAAATTTATGCAATAATTTAGATGGAGAAAATTAAATATTGTCGTAATAAATAAATAAAGTTTAAAATACAATCAAAAAAGCAATCATTCGACCTGAAAATTTCGCAATGACGCTGACATAAATCCCAAAACCTAACAAAATGTCTAAAAAACAACTCCTGAAAAAGTCATACTCATAAATGCACTTAATTATATCATAATCTGGAATTGAGGCGAGTATAAAAAAATAACTATATGCAGCATAACAAACTCTCTGGAAATCATGTGTCATCTGGAGAAAAATGTCAATGTGTCCACCCGGAAAAGCTCGCCAGCAAAAGCATGCGTTAAACTTAAATGTCCGATGGTGTATTGTATATATACAGAGATTATTTATATACTTAACTACACTCATAATTCCGCACTCCATCACTTACACATTTTCCTCCATATTCTCGTCTGGTTTTACATAAGCTTTTGCGTGTTCAATTAATTTGTGTCAAACGTAATAAATTGCTTACACAACATATTTTTTAATTGCAATCGTCTGGTGTCAAAAAACGTTAGGTACTAAAACTAGAAAGAAAAATATTTGAAAGAAATCAATTTGTAAGTGCAATAACCTTAAATACCACCCTTGCCCTCACCCACACGAACACATACACACAACCCCTTAGCTTAAATCGTCTTTATAATTATAGTTACTTATACAACTCAAAATTCGTTAAAACACAGCAAAACTAATTAACTTTAATGTACTTTTCTGACTGAGTTGCAAGCTTTATCAAGAAAGAAATGCACTTAAAATTGAAAAAGGGTGCAATCAGTCGGAATTTGTTATATACATACTACATATACACACACACACTCAAACACAAACACTTTGTATGCTTTTTTTCTAATCTGGCCTTTTATTTTTTATTGTAGGGTCCCCGGTGTGGAAACCACGAGACATGATTAGTTTAAGCGATGCACACGCACAGTCAACAACACGCAAAGATGACGCAAAGTAATTACTATATAAAAAAAATATATATACTCGGGCTTGTCCAAACCACACACACACACACACACATACTCAGAATATAGAGAGAGACTATAAATGTATACACAAGGCTTAAGGGAGACACATGCCCACCAACCACCCTCCCGAAACCATCATAAATGTGTGTGTAATTTGCTTGTGATGAAATGGTCGCGTTTTGCGGTGGTGGCGCTCTGGCCTCAATCCCAATCCAAAAAGTCGACGTAACAAAAACTTAAAAATACTAATTATATTCATTTGAGTATAAACACCTAAATACACTTGGTATTTTCAATAAATTATCCCCTTTTGATTGTCAGAAATATTAAATGGGAATACGATATTTATAAAATACTCTCTCACTGGAATACAGTCTCTTGAGCTGGGCAAAGTATCCCATACACTCACAAAGGCATCAAAAACACACACACACACAAACCATTTTAAAAGGAAACGCTCACGATCAGCGCATTCAAACTTATTATATATAAAATAAATTAATTATAGTATAATATATATATACAAAACAAAAGAACAGATACACACATTACCATTAAAATAATAATTCAAAATATATATTAAATTATAAAATATAGTTTACCGTTGTCAGACGGCCGAACGCAATGTATGTATAATTATCCATTTTAACAATATTTAGCAATGACGTGTTTCACAATTAAAGATGAAAAACGAAAGAAAAATTAAAACACTAATAAAAATCAAGATCAGGTGTGCGCAAGAGTGCGGTGCGGGATAAAACGATATAGGGGCGCTGCGCTGGGGTGCAACTATCTCCCCGCTTTCGGTGTTTGCACAAGACACACACCAACACACACAGACACGAACACCGCACCACCCGCGCAATTTGTTACATTTACATTTATATACATTCATACAACACGCAGCATAAATATATTATATATGTATACAAATTATTAAGGTCAAGTGAATGAAACCGGAGCCGACTCGTTATTAAATACCCCAAACCAGATTTTACATGTACATTTAGAGAGAAATAAACTAACACACACACACTCACATAGATACATTATAGATAACGTAATATCCGCTCCGATAACACACAAGAAAACACTGAGCATCTGACATTTGATAAATTATACCATATTTAAATACTTTAAATCTAAAATCCAAGCCACACATTCACAATTCACAAAAAATATATAGAAGTTCAAATACTATAAATATAAATATATTAAACAAAAGCTCTTCTCACACTAACGCCCCACTTTCCCCTCCCCTATGATACACACATAAACAAAACCACTCACTCACACACAACGTAAACGTTTAACTAAATGGAGGATAATTAAAAAAACAACATAAATAAAACATACACACTATAAGATTATAGAACAACAAATAAATATTTAAAATAATATAGTTACACACAACAAAAACAGCAACAACAAAAACAGCAACCAAAAAAAAACGAGTAACGATATTAAACAAATCGTCGGTTTTAAAAGATCAACAAAACAAGGGAATTGACTAACTTATTATAACTAATTAACTTATTCTTAAACGTTGAGTATACTCTTTATTAAATTTCGTGTGTGTATTTAAGATTAGTAGCTAAGGATTTTTTATTGTTTTTGTTTTGATATAGTGTTGTGTAATTTAACCGTTGTTTTGTCATTGGGTGTGTTTTTTATTTGGTTTATAAAATTAAATTATTAAAAAACAAAATATTTTTTTGATGTTTTTGATGTGATTTTTTACCATGTAAGTGGGGGCAGTTACTACAGAAGTGGGGAGTTTTAATACGAAGTAATTATGAATTGTAATCACTAATTATAATAGCGTGAAATATGTAATGATTAAAGTTCATCTGATGGTGCCGTTTTTTGACATATTCGCCAATCATGCCACATAAAAATATTTTAAAAGACATCCTATATTTTAATAGATCCACAGTGAATCTGGTTTCGATAGGTATTTCTACATCTAAATTTAAATCCCATAGGTTAGGGGCCTCGCCCGGAGTCTCAAGGCCTTGGGGGTAATCTCCGGTTCTCCGGACTAGAAAAAATCTCTTCGAGCCGTCATAATTATTCATCATTTCATATTTACTTTCTTAATACAGTTAAATATCAGTATAGACGTTTAAAGAGTTAGAATAAATCCTGCCATTAAAAAAAATGTGCCCATAAAATAAAAAATATTATAATAAATAAATTAATTTTACCAACAAAAAAAAAATCCGTGATAAAATTATTGTTCCAAAAAAAAAATGTAAAAAAACAAAAATGTTGGTTACCGTAAAAAAAATGTAACATAAACAATCTTTAGGCGCAATTTTTTTTTGTGGGACAATACAGACTTTGGGTACAATTTTGAACAATTTAGGGCACACTGTATTGTTATTGGTAGCCATATAAATGATAATAATAATATGGTCTGGGAGATTCCACCAATCAATGAAACCTTTAGAAAAGTTATGAGTTCAGACTGTTTGGGGATGGACTTTAAGATTATTTGCAAGAAAATTATTTCGAAGTATTGAAAAAAAAACAGATTCATTTAACTTTTTTATTAAAATGAGAAACTCTAACTAATAATGAAAAAAGTTTTTCCTGTGCAATAATATCTTCGAGTTAAAACGGAGTTATCTCATCTAAGCAATTTAAGAAATAAGTGGAACTTGTAGGCAAATCCGATCATTATAAAGTTGTATTATTTTTTATCATAAAGGTCACTTCTGAATTTGTAATTTAAAAATCTATTTTTTTTACACTTTATTAATTTAAATAAAAAACTAAAATTAAATTGAGAAAAATCTTTTACGCATTTTCATGCTCAAATTAAATAAAAAAGAAACATAAACCAAGAGAGTGAAATGGTAATTTCTAATTGGCAAAGAGTTAGAATATTAGACTATTCATTCTATTAAATTGAACTACTGTTATTATTAAATTTTTTTACAATACAGTTGATAAAATATAAATATAGGTAATATTAAATAATTCGTTAAAAAATTACAATTACACAACATTCTGTTCAGATTGTTAGTTTTTTAGTTTTTTTTTTTGTTTTTTAAGTCTCCGGGCTAGAGATCTGTTGCAGGTGGTATTCCTAAAAAGCCTACATTATCAAGATTCTATAACAAAAATCCAGGACAGTAAAAGATCAAAAAATAATTTCAATTTCCTGTATTAAAAAATTATTGAAGTTGTTTTTAAAAAGGTTTTAAATTAAGGTCCTGTAGCGTTTATCCAAAAGTGAATGACGGTATGTAATTATCCATCGAAACAATGTCAATTTATTCAAAATATTGAAACTAAATAAAAATATCGTCAACCGATAGCAACATTGAAATGGGTCTTTTCGATAATATATAGTATTTTATAAATATCATGAAAAATATAATTATATTGATTACTTAAAATATATTTTTTTATATATATTTTGACCATAAAAATATGATTTTAATCTTGAATAAAATCATCATACATTTTACCATGAATTTTCGCCTGTAAACTTCAAAAGATCCACATTTTCGCAGCAGAATTCTTCGATTAAAACGAATAATCTCGTGATAACAGACCATTTTTGGCAGTTTTTCAAAAGATTACATTCTACATTACCATTATGAAGATTGTACATTGTTTAATGTTGCCAAATATTCGCCAATAATTATTGGGTTAAAAAAAATCTTGAATTTAAAAAAAATATCGTGTCAAAAAAAATATACAGTGTTATAATAAAATAATTTGTGTACAAACAAAATGTTACAAAAACAAAATTTGCAATTTTTGTATGTGCTCATGTTTTTGCACAGATTATTGTAAGCCATAATAAATTTCAATGACATTTTAAAGAATGAACGATGTATAATCTTCAAAATGGCAATGCTTATCAAGACTTCTTTACAAACCACCTTTATAAAGTGATTTCGGTATTGAAATGTTATTCTTGTTAAAATGTGACCTTTTTAAAATAAAACACTCAATAATTTTCTATGGTCCAAAAATGATCAGTTTCTGTAAAATTACTGATGGCTATTTTCAAAATCTGTCACATTTTCTATAGTCCAAAAGAAATATCTTTTCTAAAGTCTAAAATTAGGCACTTATGCTTTGACTGAACAGTTATCGAATTTCTTTGGTCCAAAAGTGTTAGACATAAAATATAAAGAATATATACATATAGACAAAAATGTACTTTCTGATGTAAAAAAGTCAAAATGGGATCATCTCTTTTTTAATAAAACATCCAATTTGATTTGCTATTGTCGAAATTTATCGGTTTTCCGAAATTAAAAAATGTATTCTTTTTTAAACGAAATGATATCGCTATCATCAAAGATAATTTCATCGATCAGTATATTTTTAAACGACCGCTCCAATATCAAAAATATTTCCTTGACCACTCTATACTTTACAACATCTAAAGCGTATGATGATAAAAGGATTACGGCTAACTCCAGCTGGAAATATTTTTTACTTTATCATAAGAGTAACCCATTTCTAAATAAGGTTATCAGTGATTTTTATGTAGCTGACATCACTTCTCGGAATGGTACACAATCCACGATAGCTATTCATTAAATACAATCGAAAGTCCAAAGGATCTACTAAATTTGAATATTTTGTGCCACTGAAGAAATATTGGATATCAAATTCTCCTGTTCCGTTGATATCAAGACCAAAGAATGCAACGAGTTCATTTCTAATTAAAAAGTTTTTCCTAGAGACCAGTAGTAGGTGGCCCGCTCTAAACCATCGAGGATGGACAGAGTGTTTCACTCTTACTAGATTTCTAGTTACCATTGAATACCACTCTCAAAGATATAAATCTGTTTTATGAAATATTTTCAATGTGACCATAGCATTTTGGCTCATACTTGCGGCAAATCCTTAACTCAACCAATCTTAAAGGCAAAAATGTCTTTAAAATTAAACTTTAGCAGTTTTTAAAAAATGGAGAATTGCCAAAACCAAATGTTCTTCATATCATATTATATAGTACAATGAGCCTGGTGGCCTACGTGCTGGAATAGTCTCTGTGAGACAGTCCCCTCGTCATGATATCTTATATAGTATCAAGTCTCTACAGATGTAGTTTAGTTAGATCCATTTTTGTGAAATAAGAACATTCAATAAAACTTTGAAAATTTTAGGTCAGGTTTATCTAACCGAATCTAACATTAAGTTATTCTAAGGAAGCAACTGATCGAAAGCTTTTAGGTGGATGAATTCCACTAAATACAAGATTCCTTAAGCAATATTAAACGACGATAAAATAAGGGTCTATATTATTTACTTGATCCATCATGATATCATATATTATACTATTTTATCGGACGGGTTGAATTAATTGATATCAATAGATTCCTACTATTAAAACCATACTTCCGAATTTATTTGATAAACGATATTTTCCAACGTTTTTAAAGTATAAGTCGAGGTATAAGTAGTCCTAAAGTTCATAATATTTGCTACTATTTGCTATAAGAAACATTTGAATCCCATCGGTGACGTTTGACCAACTAATTTATTAGAATTTCGAGAACTCACCAGTTTTATATTCTTCTATAATCTCCAGGTGGATGAAAAGGCATCAAACTTCCATCGAGTACATAATCTGCTAGCTAAAATCAGCGCTATTATAATAAACGTATTTAAACATCCTAAACCACTGCCCCTTCAACGAACACCACACTCAATTACATTCTTCCGATTTATACACAAATAAACCTTGTGTTTTTTTTATATTTGCGTTGTGTCTTACTAAAAAAATAGACGGTGTTTTATATAACTGTTACAACAACATATATTTAAACAAAATTTAGAGTATCGATATAAAATACACTTAAATTCAAATCGCACGCGTTCTCTTTCCTGTGAAAACACATCCAAACACCAGATACAAAACCCTCCTTTTACACTAAACAAATAGCCTCACATCCCACAATCCACCAACATACCCCACAAACACACCTCAAAAACACATCATTCACACCCTATACACCCTACACTACACACACTCTCACACCCATAATCACACAAAACGCAAAAATAAAGTTATGAATACTATGATAAACACACACACACACTGTCTTAGCTCGTCTGTTTATGTAAACGTAAATTATATTAAAATCGTGGAAAACAAATCGGGTGATTTTTCCATTAAACACACATACCCTTCCCCTTTCCCCACCCCAAAACAACAACCACAACAAAACAGTTTCAAATCAAATCAATTAACTATCAACCCTGTATTATTAAACCGCAGAATCTATATATTATTTATATGAAAATCTATATTATTTAAATATTATATTATATACATTATACATATACACGTATGATGATGCGCAAGTATTTTAAAATCAAATATATTATAAAACTACACAGAAAAAAAACCAAAAGAATAATTAGTCAAATTTTAGAAGAATTTATATTAAAACAAAAGAACTCAAACACACACCCTAAAACAACCCCATACCCCGCCCACACAAAAAAAAATCACAAATACATAATAATATTACAACTATATATAGATAATATATACTATAACAAAATATATATTATAAATGTATTAAAATACAGTATACAATTTTCTCTGTTTCACACCACCACACAAAATACAACACAAAACAAAACCAAAAAAAAAATTAAAATGCGATAAAGACGAAACTCTTTGGTACCCGGATGGAAACCAAACTAAAAACGTAAATATATATATATACTATATATAAAATCATAAATGTTAAAAAAAACGACGAAAATTTGTAAAGGTATCTACAACAAAAACGGGATTCTTATTATATAACAGATTTAATAAAATATACTATATAAATGTATAAATTTATAGCGTAATACGATGATTGCACTATATTATAAAACAAAAGATATGTAAATCTGTGACTAAACAAAACACATAAACACACACACACACACAAATTTATTTAGTACATATATTAAGATGAAAATCGTTTCAAAACATCTAGATCGATCCTCTTATTCTTTGCAAAGTCCTATTGCAAATTAAAAAAAACATTATTTATTATGTTTATCCGATTTACTAATATCTTATCTAGATAAATTCGCATTTATTTGCGGAGTGCGTGTTCTATGTACACAACGGACAACGATTTTCTTCAAAATGAGTTTTATGATAAACTATATTTAAAATAATACACACAAATATACACTTCATTTTTTAGTGTGCACTTCTTGATGCATTTTACACATACACACATATAGACACATATATAGAACACGTTTAAATAAAATACACACGCGAATAGACTGAACAATTTTCTTAAGTGCCAAACCAATTTTCTCATACAAAATTCACATCATTTAAATAATATTCCTAAAATGTGTGCAATACAGCCAAAGCCAGTCGCACTCTTTCGAATCGAAATCGGTTTCTCCTATTTACAGTCTTACGTGTGTGATGAGCCCCTAAAGCACCCACACACATATACATTGGCGAACCCTTATTTTTGCAGTATACACACACACACATAGAGAGACACGATTTTATGACCTTCTCTTAGAAGAGCGCGTGCTCTACACCAAATGCAAGTGATAAAAAATATATAAATTATTAAAAATAAAATAAAAAAGAAAACGATCGAAAGAACATTTTACATTATTATTTAATTGATAGCATTGTTTTTAAGTGCAAAGAAATAAATATACTAAAACGCACTCATACACAACAACAAAAATCAAGATATTGAAATGATTTTACCAAAGCAAAACCAGATTACCGCAGTATATGTGTACTATGACTAAAAATATGTATTATAATATTAATTGTAAAACGCAAACACGAAAAATGAAGCAAACAAAATTAAAAAAAGAACAGGAGAACGATCCACTCCCCTCCCCCCGCCCCCCACAAACGAGGTTTGAAATATATATTATAAAACATTGTGTGTTTCTGTATTGTATATGCACAAGATTGTGTGTTGTATGTACTCTTAAAGAGCTTTCATCAATAAAAAATACCTACATCAATTATAAATACAAAAGGCTTTTATCATAAGGGTTGTGGTCACTGGTCTGGTTAGGCGCAAAACTTTGCGGATTAGGAAATGCGTAAGTATTACAGGTAAGACCACATTTTAGGTTTGTGCTTATGTTTTTAGTTAGTTTTTAGCTCATCGAATGAAGGGATATTTGGAGGATATTTATGAAAACGGACTGTTACACTGAAGTAAAAAAATGTTTTTAAAAAAAAAACTTCGGAATATAATTTGGTCCTCTCGAAGAAAATGGCTTTCAGATCAATAATTGTAAAATAACAGATATTTGATAAAAAAATGTTATTATATAGTAATTTTAAAAAAATATATAATACATTATATAAACTATTTTCTTAAAACTATATTGATTTTATTCCGGCAAACA
>JAAAKO020072270.1:0-23688 GCA_010015015.2 Bolitophila cinerea | reverse complement strand
TATGCATTAATATTGGCGGGGTATTTGCAAAACTGAGTATTTTTATAATCATTATTATATTATTTACTTTAAATATTTACTATAATTTTAATAAAATTTAGAATTCTTGATTTAACTAGTTGCGTTTACTTAGTTTAGTGATTTTTTTCTCATTTCTCAGCAGAAAATCCTATTACAATTTATTGTTTAGATGTTTCAATGTTTATTTATTGTTACCAAAAAGGCAGTACGTTCATACCAATTTTTTTTATTAAGTTTTTTTGCAATTATAAATTTATATTTTTTAAAATACAAATACAACTGTTTTTTTTACAATTATTATCCAAATTTTCAGGTTACAATTCTTACAAATTGTTCAGCTTGTATTGATAATGCAATTTTATTATCGCTAAACATAAAACTATCGACAAACCAACAAACAAACGTAAGGATCAAAAGGATTCTCATAATTCCATAGCAACCAGCCACTTCGACAACAACCACACAGCACCCTACCTTAAGACAATACATATTGCTAAACGGTACCGTTTTGAGTTGGCTTAACTATGACGACAGACACAAGAAGACGCGTAAAGCTATACGCATTAAATGCAGACCGACAATGGGACGATCGTGGCACCGGGCATGTATCCTCAAACTATGTGGAACGACTTAAAGGTAAATCTTGTGGAACTTATGAATGTGTAGTAATCAAAATGTTTAGATGAGGAAAATTGTGCAGGTATTTCGTTGCTGGTGCGTGCTGAGGCTGATGGTTCATTGTTGCTGGAGAGTAAAATACAGCCAGACACTGCGTATCAGAAGCAGCAGGACACGCTAATCGTATGGTCCGAAGGCGATAACTTTGATTTAGCGCTGAGTTTCCAAGAGAAGGCAGGCTGCGACGAGATATGGGAGAAAATATGTCATGTAAGTATACTTTTTTGAAGTATATTTTTGAACAATAAATATTTTGTTACTCAGGTTCAGGGCAAAGATCCGTCAGTTGACATTACGCAGGATATCGTTGAAGAGTCCGAAGATGAGCGATTCGAAGAAATGTCAGATTCTGCACCGCCAATCGAGTTGCCACCATGTGAACTTTCTCGCCTCGAGGATATCTCCGAGGCAATTGCAAGTGGTCTGACAACCCCACTTCGTAAAGAAAAGCTAGCCATGGCCCTCGAAGCGGACAGCTATATAAAGAAGCTACTCAGTCTCTTCCACATGTGCGAGGATCTTGAAAGTTCTGATGGTCTGCACCATTTATATGAAATCTTTAAAAATATTTTTCTCCTAAACAAAAATGCCCTTTTCGAGATAATGTTCTCCGAGGACACAATTTTTGATGTGGTCGGCTGTCTCGAGTACGAAACTTGTGCGGATCCACCAAAAAAGCATCGACAGTTCCTGCGCCAATTGGCCAAGTTCCGCGAAGCAATCCCTATCAAGAATCAAGACTTGCTCGCCAAGATTCACCAGACTTATCGTGTGCAGTACATTCAAGACATTATTTTGCCGACGCCATCCGTTTTTGTGGAAGACAATATGCTAAACACACTTTCAAGCTTTATTTTCTTCAACAAAGTCGAAATTGTTACACTCATACAGGAGGACGAAAAGTTTCTGCTGGAATTATTCGCCATTCTCACTGATCCTAACACCGAGGAAGTTAAACGTCGTGATATCGTGCTGTTCCTCAAAGAGTTCTGTAACTATGCTCAGAACTTACAGCCACAGGGTAAAGATACATTTTACAAGACGCTCACGTGTCTTGGAGTTCTCTCTGCGCTTGAAATAACACTGGTGATAAAGGATCAAAAGACAAAGTCTGCGTCTATTGATATTCTGACGGCAATCGTCGAATACTCACCGTGTATTATCCGTAATTATACGCTGCAACAAGTAAACAAAGTGGACGAGGTGAGTTCATGTTTTTGCCTCCCTTCTTAAATATTGTTTCTTATATATTATATTGATGTATTTAGGATCAAATGCTGATAAATATAGCCATTGAACAAATGCTGTCTGACTCGGAGCCCGAGCTGGGTGGTGCCGTACAAATTATGGGCGTAATTCGTGTTTTACTGGATCCTGAGAATATGCTGACGGAGAAAACCGATTTTCTGAATTTTTTCTATAAGCACAGCATACAAACGTTAATCGGTTCGTTGCTAGCCTTACTGCCGGTAGCCCCAGATACTAAGGATAATTTTTATGCAGCGCCGCTTCTGCTGAACACCCTTGACGACAGGCCACAAAACGAAGACTATACAACGGTGCAGTTGCTCGGTCTGGTGCTGGAGTTACTGTCATTCTGCGTGGAGCATCACACATACCACATAAAGAACTGTATCCTGCAAAAGGATCTACTGAAACGAATACTCGTACTGATGAAAAGCACGCACACGTTCCTGGCCTTGGGATCTCTTCGTCTGTTACGTAAAATTATTGCACTCAAGGATGAGTTCTACAATAGGTGAGTGTTGACAAAATAATCAAAATATAGATAAAGATTGTTCTTATATACATTGTTTGCAGGCACATTGTAAAGGGAAATCTCTTTGCACCTGTCGTCGACGCATTTATCCGGAATAACGGGCGTTATAATTTACTAGAGTCTGCCATTTTGGAGTTGTTTGAATTCATAAAAATTGAAGATGTTAAGAGCCTATGTACGTATGTCGTTGAGAGTTTCACAAAGATTTTTGAGGAAATCGAATACGTACAAACGTTTAAGCACCTTAAGGCAAGATACGATCAGCACCAAGAGATGCTTAAGGAGCGTGACAAGATTCTCGACAGGTAAAATATCGTTGGTATATGGTATACGAGTAATAATAATATGTATATTTATTATAGCATTCCGATGATCCGAAACATTCGGTACAGACGAGATCAACGACAACAGGAAGAGGAAGAAGAGATCTGGTTCAACGAAGAGGACGACTTTACAGACGTGCCAACCACAAAACCGGAAATTGAATCCTACAGTATGATGAAAAGTAATGATTAATTGCTTTTAAATCTAAGGGCATTTTGTAGTTATAAATTAAGTTTTTAATCTAGATAAAATGGCCGCTGAAAAGAATGGACAATCCAAAACAACAACCAGCAGCAACTTAAACACGGCTTCATCGCCATCATCAACAAACTCACATTCGCCCACCCACACAAGCGCCAGTACAACCACGAGCAGTTCAAGTCCGTCAAGTTCGCCTCCACCGCAGCAACAGCAAACTTCGTCCGCACTTGCTTCAACAGTAACTACTCAGTGTTCGCCCACTTCGACAGTATCGTCAGCTGCAACTACGGTTGACATTAGCACTGCCAGCTCAAGTGATGTGGTAGCAAATGACATGACGATACTACAGTGTGAAACAGAAGTTAAGATCGCAAATCATTCGACCGAATCGGAACCTCCTAAAGCGCAAGCGTCGACAGGATCACTTAAAAAGGTAGACAATTCTTTTTTGATGTTTTTAAGTTCAATTGTTAATCACAACAACATGTTATAGTATTTGGTGGAATACGAAGGAGACTCTGACGAAGATGAAGAAGAAGATTCAGTTAACTCGCCACAGCAGAAAAAGGCTCGCATCGCATAGCAGCTAACATTATAAGCAGACAGACATTTGGGGTGTCAATGTTTGACATTAAACTGAAATAGGCAATTACCTAAACAGAAACAAAACAAAACAAAATCATTTATTTATAACGTTAAAAGAAAAACAACACAACAAACATACATACATACACAGAAAACATTAACAGACATACAGGCAAAAGGCTAAAATGTGCCCATTTACCATCTCAGAAGAAGGTATACCTAAAAAAATAAACAAGAAGAGAATGTGATTCACACATATATAAACAAAGTGGCGTTAATTATGCTCGTACGTACATTGTTCACGACCATTTGATTTAATTTTCGAAGACACTTGCCCTGCGCGTGCGTGATCCCGGATAGGTTTCAAATATTTTAGTCGGCCGCACTGCCATTCAGCTACTTGTTTTTTTGGTGGCGGTTTAATATAAACAATTTTATTGGGCATTTCAATTCCCAAAATTTGTTTCCTAAATTATGTTTTGTTTGTGTCAACATGTGACGCACGTACACCCCAAGGGAAAGTCTCATCCTAAAGCAAAGTCCGCATACACACAAATGCAACTCCAACTTTTATTCAAATGGTTGTGATCAAAGTGAATGTAATTTATAAATTATTATAATTAACCTTTAAAATCTAAGATTTATTACATAAACACATATACAAGTGAATTAACACGCAATCACTCTCAAACAAACAAATACACACAAACACACACACTCACGAAACAGATACAAATACAAACTCACAAAAATAAATGTTGGAAAGTAGATACATTTTTATACGAATAAAATTAAATTGTATAAAAACAACAAAGCATACACACAATTAATTGTATAGATACTATAATATTATGTGCACATGCACCTGTATTTAGTATTTATAAACAAAGAAAGAAAATATTGTATATAAGAAGTAGCTTCAAAAATTGAATGTAACTTTATTTTTTTTTATTATATGCACAATTATATTTTTGTATTTTGTAGACTCCGTTTTTGCCCGAGACCGTAATGGAACATCGGAAAAAACGTCCAAGCTCCATTTTGTTTGTTCTTCCTGTAGACATAGTTTTTGATGAATAACCACCATATTTTGTCTTATAATTTTTTCGCCTTCCCACCAATATTGGTGCCACTACTTGTTTACAATTAGTATTCAAAGTTTATATATATATATATATATATAAATTTATATACACACATAAATAATTTCACTTTTGGTCAAACCTTTTTTTTGGGCAACATTTTGCGGCCGAAAATGGAATAGCTGCTGTGTCTTTGTCCGCTGCAAAATGTCGCACAAACAACTGGTGGTTGCTCGATCATCCCTCACATTATTTAAATAATTACATGTAGTTATATACATTTGTATTTAATGTGATTTAATGCATCTCCGTTTTAATATAGCACTACACTGTAAAACACAAACCATAGAAATATTTATATAAAACACAATTCTATGTAAAGCAAAAACACATACAAAAAAGAAATTACTTTCCAACATTTTCTATGACTATGTACATATATGATACAAATATATATATAAAATTACCAATAAAAATAAATACTATTAAATATATTCGTGGTGATTTTAATTTTAGGGTATGAGCTACTCGACGAATCTTGGTCTTTTTTTTCCTGTAGAATAAATCAAAACCTATTTTGTGCAATCAACACCTTTCCATGCACTAGTAATATACTTAAATAATATCCGCTAGTCTCAAAACCACACAAAATATCCAAAATAACAAGCAAAACAAAAACACTAGTAAAATTTAAAATAAATATTACAACAAAATGGCAAGGTGTAAAATATAAGGTAAAAGCTTAAATTTTTCTTTCTTTAGAACTGTTAAGGCGCTATTACACTATTGGCGCAACGAGTCAATTTTTGATGCAATTCATAAAAAATATAATTTTTAAAGCAAGTGGCCGGAATATTTTTCAGTCATTTTTTTCATTAACCCCTCTTCATATAAGAGGTTTAGGCGATACTGTCAACTATTTTCAATAATTTTGTGGTCTGAGATTATTAATAATATTATTAAAATATTTGATTTTACAAAAGTGTATGCTGTATCCTGAATAGCCTCAATTATAACGAAGTTTAGGGTGAATCTATTATAGAAAATATTCATAGTCATTAGTCCAACAACGACCCACGGAGTAACTATATATCGTCCTTGCAACGACCACGTACTGTAAATCCGTTACCATGGTACAAAAACCGCAAACACACTAGTTTTTGTCAAACCCTTGGCGTTCGTTGTTGTGGTCAAATATTTCCTAGTTTCTGCTTTCAAATTTTAACACGTAATAATCTTAATTATACTTACCAAAGTCGTAAATTCAGTAATATAAAGATAATGGCCGAAGATAGTTCCTGGGTATTCGATTCACTGGTGTGCTTCCTGCACGGTCCCGTTTGGAATGCACCTTTACAGACGTTTGTCGAGGAGAAGTCATTAGGTATATATATATATTAAATGCGTTTCATAGAAAACGATATATAATGTATATGATGTTATATTGTTTTAGTTTTTGATCCTAATGAGCAATCCGACGAGCAGAACCCAGAGTATAGAAAAATACACGATGAATTCAAGAATTTGGTTAGTTTGTTTAATTTAATTTTATTAAAATTTCTAACTTTTTATTTAGGTGGATTTAATGCTGGGAAGCTTTATGGAGGAAATGCAAATATCTCCTGAGCAATTTGAGAATGCCTGTCTTGAGGGTAGTCAAGGAGGACCAGAGAATGCTTTCTCATTTCACCAGGGTCTATTTCAGCAGGTAATATATTTTTTATAAATTATATATATTATGTATGCTTATATATTTTCAAAGATTTGGGCAGCTAACGACTTTAAAATTTTCGTGCGAATGATGACGCAACGAAACGTAGAGCTACAGCTACAGGCGTTAGACCTTATCGAAAGGCGTCAGAACTCGCTACAAAATGAAGATGGCCTAGCATCGGATACATCCAACATAAATGGCGATGTGACGCAAGATGAGTTAGAGTATGTTATTATCTGGTATTGTTTTATGCATGATTTCTGTATTGATTTTCATGAATTTAAAGAAGAATTGCTGCAGTCGAAAAATCGACTGAACAGGAACTGTTCACGGCGGTCGAGAAGGAATTAAACAAGGTACAAGGTTTGGCAAAAGCTGATGAAGCAAAGACCGCTGACAAATTCGAAAGACTTAATTTGTTCTTTGAAAAGGAGACAGTTAGTAAAATGTATTTAAAGTGTATAATATTTTATTAAACTAAATTTTATTCAGGTTAATTCGGCTGATGTAAAATCGCGGCAGGACTATTTGCGAGCTCAGCGCGACAAGATTTTAGTTATAAAGAAAAAAGCACGATCGTTTCAGCTAAACGAGTCTGTGAAGAAAAACGGTAGACCGTCATCGGCTCAGACTGCTCAGCATATTCTTGCTGGTGGCAGCAGCGGTGATGCGATGAGCAACGCTGAAGGTTCCATTGAATCATCTCTACAACTACGCAAGATGCTGGCCAAGCGTTTGCGAACCGAGGTTGTGGAGAAATAGATGAACATAGATGAATTTAGTGATGTTTTTATTTAAACAACACAAATTACGTCATATGCTTTTTTTCTGCGATTAAATGTTATTATAAATATAAATAGTTTATTTTTGCTTTACCATTTTGAATATGAAGTTTTTATTGTAATTTCTTGAATATTTTTTTTTCTGGATTAAAGCAAATTTAAATCAAATATTTACATGATTTTTCACGGGCACAATGCAATTCTCTATCGGTAATATTTCAATACTACATTTATAATCCTGTACAATAGCATTTTAATACTATAAATTATAATATAGTGTTGAATGGGTGCAAGTTTTGTAATAGTTGTTGTTGTTGTATGTGAGAACAATTACTAATTTAAAGGAACGAAAGGCCACTGGTGGCAGCGTGCGCCATTAATGTGTTTGCTGCCTGTTGAGTTTCGAGTAGCAAACGCGCTTCCTTCAACCAGTCCTGGGCAATATTACGTGGAGCTCCCTTTAGCAAATTCATGTACTTAAGTGTCTGTGGTAGGTCGCCACGTTCCATCCAGTATCTTATATATTAGAAACAAGCATTTGTATATTAATTCTAGTTGTATGGTGAAGATCCGTAGATAATGACTTACTTGGCTTTGTTCAAAATATCGTATGTGTCAAATTTACTGAAGTCAACGGGTTCATTGTTGAGCTCTTCCTGGGTTATTGGGTTGCTTGGTGTCAGAATGAACACTGACTGGATGTATGACAACAAGTAAATGGGTAGGCGAGCACCTTCAGCGGGTACCAGAGCAAGGCGTCGAGCCAGCTGTTCTACCTTAATGAATCTTTCACGCAAAGCGTCTTCAGGATACACTCCTCGAGTTTTGGCTTCAGCGGGTAAACCCTGAAGTACTACTGCAACCAGTTCGTCGCCCTCTATTTAAGAAGTAGCAATGGTTATTTATATAAGTACGTAGTTATATTATCTTACCGGCAGCTCGGCTCACGGCAGAAACCTCACTGGCTAGTGGGCGAAGTTTATGTTGCCAAGATACGCCTGGTTCACCTGCACGAACAGATCCCCAAAGTGCTTGACAAGCACTCCACAGAGACTGAGCCTGATGTACCTGACGATCGGCATCAGCACGAGCTAAACATAAACAAAAATTTAGGACATAATTTATATAAAATTGCTGTAATAAATGAGTTATAATAGTTTCCAAAACATTTCGATACCGACCTGTGAGTTCATCATCAATATCTAGACAATGGTTGCGTGAAAAACGACATTAAAGCAGTTTTTAGTTACAATCAACAAACATGTTTATGATTCTATTCTAATTATTTTTTAGTCAAATAAATTACTTACCCTTGAGTGCAGAGTCCATACCCTTAAGTTTTCCCACCATGGCAGCCAGCTTAAGCTTGTAGGCTTCCTGCTCGGAGGTCAGTTTCTCATTCAACTCTCGGCTAAACAATCGTTTCAGCTCCACTTCTTTTTGGGCAATGGCATCACTCAGATGGTCCGAATGAGCCTCGGCTTG
The DNA here is from genome assembly GCA_010015015.2 of Bolitophila cinerea. NCBI lineage: Eukaryota > Metazoa > Arthropoda > Insecta > Diptera > Mycetophilidae > Bolitophila > Bolitophila cinerea. Next base: position 15,036 of record JAAAKO020072270.1, on the reverse strand, counting down.
TCGCTTCATCTGTTGTCTCAGCTGCCTCTCGGACTCGGCCTGAATACGGAACAGTTTTTTCTGATTTTCGATATTAAGTTGTTGACGCTCCTTTTCCAGATGGAACTCTAACTGATTCTGGACAGCTTCGCTCTGGTCGTTGCCACGCACCGACTCAAGGGTACGTCGCAGCTGTGTCTCGCCCTCGATATTCAACTTTTGTAGCTCTTTCTGGTATGCTAGGACGTGTGAGTGAGCGTACAATATAAACAGATCCAAATCATCCTTGGACAGATTCAGTTTCTTCTCGCTGAGATTGACGCCAGGGAAGAGAGCCTCGACCTCATCCACAAAGTAGTTTCGCGAAGCTTCTACATTCTTCCAGTACTTCTCCGAAAGTTGTGCAGAGTCCTTGGCATTGTAGAGTTCGTCACGGGCTGCATTAAGGTGATTGGAAATCGATTTGATGCTTTGTCGAATTTTTTCAACTGCTTCGGGTTCAGCGTCTTTGGTGATTTGTCCAATTGACTTTTCGAGTTGATCTTAAGTGTTTAGACGGTTAAAATTATACAAATTGAATATTTTTAAAATAATTTAATTACCAATTGTTGCACGGGCAGCCTGGGCTGCAGTTTCAGCAGCATTGACGGCCGTATCACGAGCACTAGTACGATTTTTCAGTGAGTTCCAAGCGTTATTATCCAGTTTTTCAATGGCCGTATCAACGACTTTCTTAATTTCATCGTTGTAGCTAATAATAAACATTATTATTTAAGTGATTTAATTTTTTAATATAGTCTTTTAGTACCTTTGCAGGACATTGACGGCCCTAGCGTACTCTCGTACAGCTGTCTGTGCCGCTACATCGACAGACTTCTCCAGTTCAGTGATGTTTTTGGGTAACACAGCTGGTGAAGAGATAACAATCGGAGCAGAAGACTTTCCGACTGTTGCGGTAGCAGCTGTTGATTGGTGAGCTACAACAGGGGAGACTTTCGGTTGTGTGGGTTTTTTGGTAGGATCAGATAGTGTTGGGAGAGGTGGTGCGGGAACGTCTAGAAGTGCAGATGAATCTTGTGTTGGTTTGGTGATAGATGCATGTGGTGACGACACAACAGGACTAGGTTTTTCTTCTATAATTTGTAAATTTAAATAAACAAACACACACAATTTAGGGTTGCTTATACTAACTCTTTTGAACGGGCACAGCAGGTGTATCAGGGACCTTAGAACCAGCGAAGAACCCTGTCACCGTGTTCGAAACGTCGCTGACTGATTTTGAGGCTTTGTTAAGAGCCTTTGTGACATCTTCCAACGCATTTCCTTCCTCCTGTAGCAGCACTTTCAAAACAGATTCAATTCCAGGAATTTGTTGGTTCAGCACCTTTCGGAATTTCTCATCATGCCTAAACTCAAATTTGAATAAGTAACACGAAATCTTTAAACAATAATCTTTAATATATTCATACTTAGCGTAGGTCACGACACCAGCACCGGCAGCAATTGGTGTAAGCAGAAGCAAAATCTTGCCAAACCCAGCCTCTTGTACAGGTACTCCGGCATGAAGTGAACGCCGTAACACAGTACTGCAATGCTGTATACAAATGTTAAATTATATAATTCCGTACAAAATCAATTTTTAATGTTTTCAATATGCTGTATTTGCAATTGAAACTGTTCTTGGCCTTGATCGTTTTTTTAGCCCGTGTCAATATTATGTGTACATTTATTTATACCCAAAGATGACATAACATCTCTGGCCACTTCCAAATTTATAATCAAATATACATGCGCTCGCTGATAGTTTTCACGTAGGGAAGAGTATTTAGGAAACCACAATTACCTTGTTTTGGCCGATAATGGACTTGGTGAGTGCGATTCGTATCATGTTGGGTCGAATTGGGTGCCTGACCGGCTTAAACAGGGAAAACTAATTTCAGAAAAGTCTGCGATTTTCGCAGCTTGACGCAAGATTTTTGATATGTCGTGTGCAGCTCGGGCACATTTTGACAGCTGTCATAGTGGATCGAATTTATTGAGTGACATCTAGTGTCATCTTTCTGCATTTTTTTTAAATATGTTTATCCGGCCTTACGGCCACACACCTGTTTATCCGTCTGTTAAATACAATACAACAACAGGATTAAATAAAAAGCAAAAGTATACATAATATATTTTTATCTATTTCTAGTTTCTACTTTGATTTCTACCAAGACTAGATACATTTCTTAGAAAGATTTTTCTTGAAAATCTTATGAAAACAGAGCATAAGTAATAGGAACAAAAGTTTGAAAGTTAAAACACACCACATTTTATTTTTCCAATTGGAATTTCTAAATAGAATTATAGAATAAAACTGTCAATTTTCTAAGTGTTGTTATAAAATTTGTTCCGTGTGTTCCTAATGCATTTCTTTCGTTTTTCTAATAACCCTGTGGGTTTTTTCAATTGAATTTCTATAAACTCACTCTTGTGTATTTCAGGATTGTCTAATTCTAATCCCTGGAATAAAAAAATTCAAGTGACTAGTTTGGATATTTGACAACAAGCCATAACCTCACTTAAACTAATATGCTTCGACTTGCATTTGCAGGTAATTATTTTATATTATATAAAAATAGTATGTGTTGTTAATTTATTATATTGTAATATGTATACATATATATATATATATATATTTTTTTTCTTATTATTGTAATGCATTTATAATAATTTACAGGTGCCTGCCGATATGCAGGACTTTCTCTGGTACGACCGGCTCAATCTGCAGTTTCTGCTACCAAAATAGCATCAATCCACGTGAGAACAATATGTTCTGTTTTGCGAAACACCACAAACCATCAGTCGACCAGTATTGTGACTACCAATAGCATCAGCCTGACCACAAACCCTGGGATTCTCCAAGTGGCCTCAAGCCTCGCACAGCACCAGCAATCTCGAAGTGTAACTAAATTTTCACTCAAAAAGGGGAAAAGGAAATCAGTCAAATGTGTTATGAAACGTTTTATGCGTCTGGACTGGGGTGGATGGATCCGAACGCGCTGCGGCCGAAACAAAAAGATGTGGCGAAAATCTGGCGCACTTAAGAGGCGCTTGCGTCAGCATGTGCTGGTCAACAGCACCCAGTCATGGCTTTTAGACAAAATGGTTACAAAGTTTTGGCGTCGACCAAAGTACTACGTCGATGACCCATACAGACCATATCATATGCGTGAAGAATACTTTGCCACACGCAAGAATCCCATCCAATACTAAAAACGCTCCGACGGTGTGTTTTTCTCTTGTAGGTAATGTTAAATAAAAAATAAACAGTTGATACGTATCACACAAAAAACATTTTTTTACAAAATAAAAATAAATATAGGTAAATAGAAATAAATTTACAATTTATATGTATTTTGCACACATGTGTCCTAATTTTTGTCAGCAACGACTTGGTTTAATAGTTTACCAATGCCTTCGATTTCGCTCTCGATTACGTCTCCGGGTTTCAAGTACTCTGGTGGTGAGCGATGCATACCAACTCCAGATGGTGTGCCTGTCAGAATAACATCACCCGGCTTTAAAGTGATGCACCTATTGTTGTTTATAAACAATTAATCGAGGTTATTTAAAAATGTATCTGATAAACGTTACTGAGACAGTCGAGCGATAATATCGTCAATACGGAAGATCAGTTCATCCGTATTTCCACTCTGCTTCTGAACGCCATTAATGCTGCATGTAATAGCCAGATTGTGAGGATCAGTAATTAAACTTTTGTGCACAATTGAAGGGCCTAGTGGACAGAATGTGTCCATAGATTTGCCGATAAGAAATTGGCCTCCATTCTTGTTTTTCTGCCACTCTCGTTCTGATATATCCTGGGCTACGCTATAACCAAATACATAATCCATGGCGTCCTCCTTTGAGACATGACTGGCTTCTTTTCCAATGATCACAGCTAGCTCGACTTCCCAGTCTAGTTTCTGCAACACATACATTGCATTAATTTGAAAAAAATAAATAATAAAAAAATAAATTACAGAAGTAATTGCATGATGAAGAACGTTTCCGGTAGGTCCTGTAAGAGCACTGGCAAACTTGCTAAAAAACATTGGCTCCTTTGGGGCTTCTTTATTTTGTTCCTTGCAATGACCTAGATAGTTTAGACCAATACAAATGATTTTCTCTGGATTTGTCACCGGTTGTAGCAACTTTATATCATCGCCTACGCATTCCCAGCCCAGACGATCAATGGATTCTTTAACCTCCTGGACAGATGGTCCTGATCGAATAAATTCAATCATATCCCTCGGATACGACGTCTGGGCACTAAGATCAACTAGATTGACACCGTCTTGGGTTACAACGCCCAACCGTTTTGCTGTGTCATTCTTCCTCTGGAATTGCACGAATCTCATTGCTCTCTCAAGTGTTTGGTTCGAAAAATTACGAATTTGATCAACTTGTTGATGCTGCTGAAGATATCTCGAGTGGTTACACAACGTGTGGGTGGTCTCAAAAAAATACTTGAACAATTTTAACTGCACCGACGACAATCTCTGTGCCGTTTGCAATGAATTTTGAAACAACATAACGCTGAAGGTCACGTAAAATTTAAGTCTGGAAGTGCTCCGCTCGGCTCAATTTGATTACAGAAATACTATTTTTTATTGACTGACAAGAACACAGCTGATTTAAATATTGTTTGGTAAAAAATATAATCTAATCGCGCCATCTTTATGTAAATATTGTTTATTAATTGCGGGGGTATAATTTTATACGCCATTCAAAAATATCATCTTACATGTGTGAGACCATAATTTTACGGGCGTCAGATTTTTTTTTTACATGATACAACGAGCTCGTTGATGGGTACAGTATCGGTTGAAAGGTGATCAAGAGGTTTGCGTCTCGGAGCGTCTTATACTATATGTATATACTCAAGTATACTTGTCAGTTGTCACATCAGTACGCAACCAGGTTGCAGATTTTTTTGCAAATCTTCTAGAGTTTGTGTTGCAGACTCTTCTAAAAACCTCTAATTTGCTTGATTTACTGTGCAGGAAACACCGCTGCAATGTCCCTAATTGCCAGAACTCTGGGGCGTACGCTCGTTCAGGTAGTGTAGATTAACACATAGTATTTAAAATATTTTTTCATTAGTGTTTATGTAAGAAATTGAGGTTATGTTGAAAGTAAGAATTTTGTGAGCCCTTTATTTAATTTGTATTGTTGTAGGCTTCTGCCCGGAGCATCCATACAACGGTCCAAGCACAGTCCACGGTAAGTTATAATTGCAAATCTAAATATGTGTAGTGTATATATGTGTCTTCCTTCTAAACAGCAACAAGCCATTTCGAAGCCCGAGACAAGGACTACTTGCACACTAATTCCCGGTGATGGCGTTGGTCCTGAACTCATGTACTCGCTTACTGAAGTTTTTAAGGTAAGATACCGTCTATTAATAAGTGCAATTCCTAAATATTTTTTTTTGTATATATTAGGCTGCCAATTGTCCAGTGGACTTTGAGACATTCTTCTTCTCTGAAATCAATCCAACGATGAGCGCGTCTCTGGAAGACGTTGTTGCCAATATTCAAAAGAACAAGATTTGTTTGAAGGGAATTTTAGCCACTCCAGATTTCAGCCGAACTGGTGAGTTGCAAACTTTGAACATGAAGTTGAGGAACGAACTAGACCTGTACGCAAACTGTGTGCACGTTCGCAGTCTTCCCGGTGTCAGGAGTCGTCATAAGGTGAGATTGAGTGATTTTCAATATGTTCGTACATTAATTACGTATACAAATTGCAGAATATCGATTGCGTTATTATTCGCGAACAGACCGAAGGTGAGTACTCTGCCCTCGAGCATGAGTGTGTGCCTGGTGTAGTGGAGTGCTTGAAAATTATCACCCACAAGAAGTCGTTGCGCATTGCTAAGTTTGCCTTCGATTATGCCACAAAGAATAACCGCAAGAAGGTTACCTGCGTGCACAAGGCCAATATCATGAAGTTGGGAGATGGTCTGTTCTTGCGCAGTTGCGAGGAGGTTCGTTTAAAATCAATTAATTATTACAAGATTTTGTTTATAAAGAATGGTCAATATATTTTCAGATGGCTAAGTTGTATCCTCGCATTGAATTCGAGAAAATGATCGTGGACAACACTACAATGCAATTGGTTTCCAACCCTCATCAAGTAAGATTTTTTTTTTTAATTGAAATAATTTTATTAACAATTTATTTTTATTTTTTTAGTTTGATGTCATGGTTGCTCCGAACTTGTATGGCAGCATCATTGATAACGTTGCTTGTGGCCTTGTCGGAGGTGCTGGTGTTGTTGCCGGAGCTTCTTACTCTGCTGAGACATGCGTATTTGAGCCTGTATGTACCATAAAAGTACTGTTTATTATGAAATATTAAATTATTTTGGTTTATAGGGTGCACGTCATACATTCTCTGAGGCTGTAGGCAAAAATCTTGCCAATCCCACCGCTATGCTTCTGTGCGGTGCTAAGTTGTTACGCCACATTAACTTGCAGCACCACAGTGACCTCATTGTGAACTCTATCTTCCGTGTGTTGAAGGCTGGAAAAATACGTACAAAGGATATGGGTGGCCAAAACACCACCAGCGAATTTACGTACGCTGTAATTGCCAATCTTAAGTGAGGTGTGCTTTGTACCGGTCATATTCGCAACGAAATCCTTATAATTAAAGCAAAGCATAAATAAACATCGGCTTAACTTCACTTACCGCGTTTGTCATATACAATAGCAATACAAAAATAGTGTTTCAAGTATTATCTTAAATTCTTGAATACTAAACCCCAAACGAACCCTGATTCGATACGATATAATTTAAACCCTCCCTGTTTCCATTGTATTGATAACAACAAAAGTTTTGTTTCTCGAAATTTAAGAATAAGGTACATAATAATAAAAACCTTTTTCTAGAGTTTCAATTTTACTATTTACTATTCATGCATATTTATTTATTTTATCGAAATCTAAGCTGACAATATTAACGTTTTTACTGTAAAAGTGTATAGCCAAATAAAACAATTGTTGTAATTTCAGTGAATATAATAAAAAGAATTATGTTATCAAATTATAATTTGTCTTTTAAATACGTGCGTTTCGGTTAAGTTTATTTTATTAGTTTTGAAACGATTTTCTTTATAAAAAACATATTAGTAAGTTTGTGTGAACATAAAGGAAATGTATCTCTAATGTTCAACATGTTTTGCAATATATAGGACACTAACAATCTAGTAGAATCCCATATTTTTTGTCATCTAAAATTTCTAGGTGATTACAACATATTTATTTAAAAAATGTACCTTTAACAAAGAAACCGCAATGTCAATCTTGAAATGTATTCAAAATAATTTAAAAGTTTTTAAAATTTTGTATTTAAAGTCCAAATTTTCTGTAATTATTTAGTGAACAATGTGTTTTTGTGATAAACATGGCCAATCCTTTCAAAACTTTGAGTCGAATTCTCAAGGTCACTCCTATTCAATGTGGAAAGCCAATGAGAACAGTAAAACATCAAAGAACAACAACAATATTAATCGTCAAAAACGAACTAAACGAAATACTCGCATTTTATGGTTAAGTGAGCCACGATTCCCTCGAAAAAAGTTTGTTAGGCCGCCTTGTAGACTGTGCGGAAAAACAATACAGATCCTAAGAGAACCCGAACCAATGACTCGATTAGAAGAGTTGGCCAGGCGGCCAGTTCGGTGTGTTTGTGAAATTAAATAATTTTTATCATAATGTTAATGGTTTATTTTGCAGTCATCTAATGGCAGCTAGAGCAGCATACAAGCCATTTGTGTCTGACAAAATATTTATGAACCTAAATATGCATCTTCAAAATAGTATGTTTAGCATGTACACACGCCTAAGCAATGCAAAGATTCCAAAGATTGTGTAAGTCTTGATTTTGTAATTGGAATTTTTAATTTTATTTAAATTAAAACACTTTAAGTAAGACAAAAAAATGGACGGACGCGGACTGGAGAAGGCACAATAAATGGCTGGCCACTCGAGCACTACCAAAGATTGTTCATAGCAGTCGGAAAAAGGTAGATAAACGATTCCGTCACCATATATATATGTATATTCGATTTCGATCATTTTTTGGTCTAAAAAATAAGATGTTGGTATATCATTCTTTATGTATATTATTTTCATATAATTTGGGTAAAAATACATACATTTTACATACATTTTATTTTAAAAGTTTATATTAAGACACTATTTGGGATTTAGAGCGATATGCAGCTTTGTAAAGTATATGTATTTTTTTCTTGTTGCTATCTGTAGTTTTATCCGATTGAGGTGTTTCGTTTGCATGACATATTTGTGTACAGTTTTTCCTGAGTAGTATTTTTTTTCTATTTTCCTGGGGTTACTTGATTTGTGCCTCTTGAACAAACATAGACAATCCGGATTTTTGTACTGAATTACAATCCTTTTGAGCTATTCATTGATACCATTCTACCATTCCTTTGTCTTGACATTCTGATGTTATTGACGGGATAACTACAAGAACTTTGCTTTTGCCAATACCTACCCCTTCATTCTTCTGATCCAGTATGCGTCTGGTAGATGGATCATGACATCCACTAATGGGATTGCATATCTCTAAATGCTTATACCCTTTCTGCAGCGCTTATCATCTAGCGAAGCGACGACAACGTTACCTTTATAATATATATTGCATGCATATTACATATATATATAAAGTAACATTTTTAAGAGTTCAGGATGTCTCGTCTCGCTACAGACAGAAACAATTTGTGCAGCCCCATATTGCTTCCTCTGTCTGTAGTTTCACTAAGTGAACTAAGTGAACTTTCGTTAACCATCTTGATCTATCGGCAAACCCTAATTATGACGTCCTTAAGTTTTAATTCCATTTTTGGAGGTGATGCCAAGAATTATATCGTCCTGCTTCTATGTGTCGCGAGTTCTGTATTCCATATTATACATATTATAATCATCGGTTTACCTGTATGAATTAAAGAGTACTTATTACATATTGGTAAACTGACGACTCTGATTTTGTAGAGATGGTTTCTGAAACAATGACCAATAAAAGTATATAATAAGATAAGATAATACTCACACTTTTTATTCAACAATGGCTGAAAAAGAGATAGTATATATATAAACATATACTGTATATGATTATATATACACCACTACCTTATTATTTAGCCATTGTTGCTTAGGCTTTTTTGAAAACGGCAACTCAACCTTGGCAAATACAATATTAGCTCTTATAGATTATTAAAGAAAATAAGGAATTGGGCCAAGGAATGATAATGGTGATGAGGAGATATGGACAGTCTCATAGAGAATTGTCCAGCACGTAGGCCACCAGATAGGCCCATTTTATTATAACCCGTTTTTAGAGACGGTCGCATGCAAGGAATCTACCTGATTTCTTAAATAGTAAACTCTCGCGATTCTCAATTTCTCCGCACCTGCTACAGGTAGAGCTATGGGAGAAGTCCTACCTATGCAGGAGCTTATTTAGTTTGCAGTATCCAGATTAAAAGTTTCCGCAATCTAAGCCAAAAATTCACGCACGACGCCTAAAGTCCAGCGCGTTCTTGGTCTCTTTGAGGATAGGTAATTAATATTTTGCAGCCTGTGTTTGTTGTGAGAGTTGCAAGGTTTTTATCAGGTCTCTAATCCAGGATTTCTGGATTGAGATCGAGTTTTCAACGGCGGAATCCGGTCCTGTGAAAGATATTTCACTACCGGTCTTAGACAGTACATCCACTAGCTCATTTCCAGGAATCCCATAATGACCACGAACCCAGATTAAACTTATGGAGAATAGGCGCGTGTTAGCTCCTGCCAGCTCTTTCCAGCAACAGAGAGTGGCTGCTCCGAACGTACCAGTTTAGAGACAGCCATCGAAATATATATAGAACACCAATGGGGGGGAAGTATATCAATGCTCTATTCCTCTCTGGTGGGATTTATTCTCTAGAAAAACCTTTCAAAACCAAATGTTGATATGACATATCTATAATAATCAGACCACATTTGAAACTCCGGCCAAGTGTATTATGCAAGTGTTGAAGTACGGCGGTCATCACTAACTCCCTGCAATGTGAGACTGAGTTTACCATTTAATAGATTTTTAGCGTTTAAAAAAGCTTTTCCAAGCTAAAAATTTAAAGAATGTCATAACGAAATTGGAAAATAACATTCGAATAACTTAGTTGATGATTTTTTTGAATTTAGGGCTAGAAGAGTGGCTGGAATGGGTGGTTTAGAAAATTCCTAAAAGGCGGATCTAATTGAAACTGCACAGGGTGTCATAATAGCTAAAACCGGGGATGACCCTCGATTTCATTCACACTAACATTATATATATTTTTGTGATTTAGTGTTTCTGAATTTTGGATATAACAAATTCCAGTGTTTTAATGGATTTTGTCTTTTTGACTTTCATTTTCTGGATTTCGTCACTAACCCATATATTTTCGCTAATTTTAGAAAGCGTGAAAGAAAATATATAGCAAATGTTGACTTAAAACTTCAATTTAACTAATAATTTAATTTTCAGACGAAACCTAAAACACCAATTAACATGATTCGGATACGCTCGCTAGCCTCGCCGCGTAAACCACGCGACAAGTACAACAAAGTCAAAGATGAAATTCCGATCTGGCAGCCAGACCGCCCTGTATCAAAAGCAGCAATGATTTGTGTTCCCACCGAGAAAATAGAAATCCTTTCGAAACCATGGCCCAGAAAGAAACAATCAAAGTTCAACCAAAATCTTGGCACCTATGAGGATGATGGAAATGAACCAGAACCCGATCAAGATGAACATATGCCACAGAATCCGTACACAATTCCAAAAGAATTTCGTAAGGTTCAGTCGCACGGTTTTATGAAATTGTGTGAACCAAAGACTACAAGGAAACGGGGCAAGTTCATGAAAGGAGAAAATGTATCAAAATTGTTTGAGATCAATCCTTTTGCGCTCAAGGCAAAACCAACTCAACACACTATTACGTTGGCTACGGCGAAAATGGATTTGTCGAAAAAGGATAATGACGCAGCGTTTCAGGTGAATCCAAAGGCATTGAAAAAACTTAAAAAGGACAAGGAAACGTATTTTGTTAAGCTGTCTACGCCATTGGCTCGTTATGCGACAGATCGAACCAAATAAAACAATTGATTAATTAGATATTATTATTAGTTTTTCTGTATATCTGCTTCTAAAAAGGTGATACGATTTCTACACCACGGACACAGGTCCCAATGCTCATTTTGACTTTATACTTTGAGAAATAATCTCAACGGTCATTTATTTTAACGGCATACATCCCACTTTTGTTTCGTGTTATATTTTATTTCGTACAAACGAAATAAAAATCATCTTTTAGCGCATAGATCCCACGGACTTACATATCACCTCGTTTAGGTATATGTCGTTATATGAATAGTATGTGATAATATTTGTGAATCTGTGGCAGTGGGATGTATGCCAATATTTGTTATTTTTCTTGTTTGAAATTGAAATTTATGTGGTAAGAAAAATATTTATTTTTGTTTTGCCAAAAGGTTTATCCTTTTAATAATTGTTTCTTGGAATGTGTTTCAGTGTTAGATATTTCATGCCGTTTAAATAAATGACCGTTGAGATTATTTCTCAGAGTATAAAGTCAAAATGAGCAGTGGGACCTGTGTCCGTGGTGTAGAAATCGTATCACCGGGAAATCGTATATTTGGACAAAAATAGGACAAAAATAGGACACAAATAGGACAAAAATATGACAAAATTAGGACAAAAACACAATGTAATTTTTAATCGTTTTCCTATATTCAATTTTTATGCAGTTTACTGTGGAGCAATATACTTAGGTGTTTTCTTCCAGTCAGCCGGAGTGGACAAGCTCAAATAATAAGTAGCTTTGGATTTGTCTGGTTTGCCCAGAGCACTACGTTTAACCGCAAAAGGATCACCAAAGAAAATGTCACCAAAGTCTTCTTTTGGCTTTGACAAAACCGTCATACGCTTTGTGGCCCGATATCGCATTGCATTTTTCGAAACTGGAAACAGTTTTTCTTTGACGTCGCTCTTCACGAATTTCGTGCGAGGAAACTTTGGACAAGCTAGTTTTCTATAACCAATTGATTTGACCTTACGAAATTGTGGTGGCGGCACAAACATTTCCATCTGCTCAAAATCCGGTTCTTCTGGTGGCACCGTTATACCAATAAACTTCATTCGCGGATTCTTTGGTTTTGCTAGTTCCTCTATGCGTTCGGTCGGAATGTATTGCAAGCATTCGGGCGAAACAATTGTGATGGCCTCAGAAAAATGTGGAAATGTACTTTCGTACTTTACGTTTGTGTTTCGTTCAAGAGGTTTAGCCAGTTTTTTGATACGTCTCATATTTACGGATCCGGCTGGTTTTTGTTTTATTCTTTCGTAAAATCGACGCTTTGGCTTCGACAATCTTCGCAGTTTTGCTTCGTTATAAACCCATTTCTTTTTATTCTAGTAGATACAAATAAATGTAAGTTTTCATAAGATCACAGTAAATAGAATAATTATATAGGTATATTTTAGTTACCCTCCTAACACTAGGACGCCCGCCATGAGCTTTTGAATATGTATAATAACGAGTCTTTTTGCTTCTAGCGATGTTGTTATTAAATTGCTTTAAACGTTTTGCAGAAATATATGGTCTATACTCTGCTCTACTTATCTCTAAGAGACTAATAACAAGTATTTAAATTTATAATAATATTTCGAGCTTATTCTTATATAAAATATCGTTATTAATATACCGAACAGTACTATTTGCCAACTCTGCGATTCGCGCAGAACATTTTGTTTTGGAGACTTTTGGAGATAGCGATGGGTAAGGCTTTGGTTTGTACTTCTTCACCGGATGTCTTGGATTAGCTAGAAAACACACTCTTGCATTAGCCTTTGAAACGACCCGATTTCCAGAACGACTGCTGGAGAAGAAAATCCATCCTTTGCGTTTACGTGGCGTTTGCTCATAGACAAACTTCTTTGTAATATGTTTTGGCTTGGCCAAGGCAATCAAACGAGCACTGACATTGTATTTGGAGGATCTCTTTTTTATGATGGTCATTAGTTGTTTTTACAATTTTTTTTCTTTTTTTAACTTTTTTTCTTTAGAATTTCGACTTTACTACAAAAATATTTTCTGAAGAATAAATTCATTTCTTGGCATTTTTGAAGACCGCACCTACTTATTTCTTAAAAAAAAACTTTATATTTATTGTGTAAAAAAATACATGAATATAATATTATATTTAAATTTTTGGATCAGCTTCGGTAAGCTTTACCAATTTTGCTGATTCCTCCCAGATCTTTTTGGCTTTGTCCATATCGGAGGCGGCAGCATTCAGAGAAGACTCTTTGCAATCCATATAGTATTTGCCAGACACACCGTTGAGTTCATCGGACACGGCCAAGTGAATGGTTGTTTGTGCACCCTGTTCGGGTGTCTTAAAGAAACCTTTGGTAATCAAACGCATCGGATAGTTGAATGGGAACGGTACGTTGCGCCAGATTCCCGTGTCAATCATGCCGGGATGCAGACAATTAGCGGTTACACCGGTACCCTCCAAACGACGTGCAAGCTCACGTGTAAAGTAGATGTTTGCATATTTGGACACATAGTACAAATATGCGGCTGGCTTCGTGTGGATCGGGTTCAAGTTGTTCAAATTGACTGAACTCAGTTTGTAAAGTTCAGAGGCAACAACAACAATTCGACTAGCCGGGGTCTTCTTGATCAAATCAATCAATAAATGTGTCAGAAGGAATGGTCCATAATGATTGGTGGCCATGGTCAGCTCAATGCCGTCCTCACTCTGGTATCCTTTGATAGCCAGTGCCATACCAGCATTGTGGATGAGAACATGAAGATTCTGCTCGGTCTTGACAATGTCGGCAGCAAATTCACGAATCGATTTCTGTGAGCTCAGATCCAATTTCTTGACAACGATTTTATCGTTTCCGGTCACTTTGACGATGTCATCTAAATTAACAAAAAAAAAATAATACTTAATACTTTAATTGATAACAAAAAAGATCTCTAACAAGAATACCTTTTACTGCATTCGCTGCATCCAAGTTTCGACACGCCAGTATAAGTCGGGCACCGCGTTTAGCCAAATCTTTAGCTGTCTCTTTACCGATTCCGCCATTTGCACCGGTAATGAGAACCGTCTTACCGTCCATTTTATTGCGAGAGTGGCACCGGCCTAACGTCACGAAGCAATAAAAGCGTAACGATGTAAAAGCAGTTAACAATACAGTAACTATAAGTGCGATAACGGACTGTACAACGGGGCAGCTCAAATCAATGCCAAACATTTCACTGCTCAAACTGTAGAAATGAAAAAAAGTTTATGTTAATTTAGATTTAAGTATAGTGTGGTAATTGAAATATTATAAAATATCTAAATCTCCCCTTTTTTAAGGTAAGATAGAAAATGAACATTAATCTTTTTTGTTCGATAAAGGTTTCCATCACAGTACTGGAAATAATAATTAATTTAAGTTAATTTAAGCTATATAATAAGCAACCTACCCATGCAACCACTCTTGTGAAAACTCTTTCCCTATTAACCTAAAATTTTGGTTAGGATTGGTGGTAAATTTTCAGGCTCAGACAAGATGCTGTATGGATTTTTTTAAATAAATGGCTACATTTTTTTAATTTTTAATAGGGGAGTGTTTTAAATTGAGACTCCAAGATTGTATATTCGTGTAGATTATATTGAATCATTCAAATGAAAATCTGTTTATAAATAAAGGCTCTTTATGAAAAAACAATAATGGGAGTAGAATAGAATGGGGCGAAAGAGTCACTTTTACACATTTTGAGCTCTATCTCAGAATCTATAAGATATAGAAAGTTGCGTTCTTTATAAAAATGTATCCTTATCTTTTGGCTAATCTTTTTTGAAGAATTCAAATTCTTATCTCTTATAGATTCTAAGCTACAGCCATTCTCCTCGACCCTTTCAAGTGGCTCTTTCAC